>SAUE01000243.1:25609-38330 GCA_009724625.1 Deladenus siricidicola
CTATATACATCTCTCTCTGCGGGGATGGAGTGGGCGAAGGGGTTGAATTATATTTAGCTGGTAGTAAAAATAGCGCGTGTTGTGTATGGGTTTTTTGCTGTTATATGTATGTATCTGCTGCCACTTTTGTTGCTGTGGTCGCTGCTGTTCAAAAATTTTCCCACACCGTTGCCTTTTTTTTGCAGCAGCAACAGCAGCAGCAACAGCAGGAGCAGCAGACCGGCAATACACATACATATATCATCGACGACGACGAAAACAGATCGATTATTGGTTTCGTTTTGCGTCCATCCCACTCCGCGTTCGCCTTCATATTATTTTTCCCGCTCTTTTAGCGTTCCCCGATTTCCCTATACATATTTCTGTTTATCACTCTCTCCCTCTATCTCTCTTTGCTTTGTATCTGCCTTCTCTGCTTTTCTCTCTCTCTCTCTCTCTCTCTCTCTCTCTCTCTCTCTCTCTCTCTCTCTCTTTCTCTCTGTCTATCTGTCTCTTTCCCTCTCTTTCTCTAACTTTTTCTATATCTCTCCCTCCTTCGCTCTTACTCTCTCTCCATCTCTGATCTCTTCTCCCTCTCTCCTTCTCTCATTTTCTCTCTGATCTCTCTCACCTCACTCTCTCTCCTCTTTCTTTCGCTCTCTTTCCCCACTTTTTCCCTTCTCTCGCAAACATTTCACTGCTTTTTGCGCGCTGTGACCACATTCACGAGACGACAATATTGTTTTCTGCAATATATTTTGTGGAATACCTTTTTGCTATTCATTTCAAACTTCTCCCGCCAATTCTCCCCTCCCCTCCCCCCCCCTTCCTCCTCGCCTTTCCTCTCCCATTCAATCCTCATTTTCATCCTTTTCCTTCTCAAATTCGCATTTAATGATGCTCTGACTCTGCTCTGACTGCCGGCTCTTCTTTCTCTGTTTTTCTCTGTGCTCAAATGTCTTGTGGTTTCTCCAATTCTTTGTGTGTATGTGTTTGTGTGTGTGCGTGTGTTTGTGTGTGTTTGTGTTCGAGTGTCTCTGTGTTGCGGCGTATCCATCTACCTACCTACCTACCTGTCCAGCCTGCCTCCCAAAAAATTAACCTCGCCCATATATATATGTACATATGTACGTATGTATGTATGTGTGTATGTACATAAATGAGTGTGTACGTAAGTGTGTGTGTGTGTGTGTGTATGTGTGTGTTTGTTTGTGTTGCACACACAATTTTTGCACACGTCGAATGGGGGGAATTGTTCTCGCCAAAAAAAGGGGGAAGATATTATAATTTACCTGTGCGCTCCTGTGTGTGAGTGTGTATGTGTGTGTGTTTCGATGTATCCTTTTGTTTTGTGTATGTGTGTGTTTGGCTTGAAGATTTGCAATTTGTATTCTTTAAGGCAAACCGAAAGCGATTCTGATCAAGATTACTAATTTTTTTCAGTAAAATGCATACCAAATAATTGATATTTTCCTCACTCTTTTCACTCCCCGCATTCCTCACCCCCACCACCATTTCACGCAATTTGGCTGAGTGGAAAGAGCGTTGTTTCGCTAGCGATGGTGATTAATGTGTCGTTATCCGATTATATCATATATTTTTTCTGTGTGTACTAATGAGAATTTTTCGATTAATTAAATGTGTGGTGAGAAAGCAAATTTTCTATTGTCTTTATCTCTATGCTCTCTATCTATCTTTCTTTCTACTCTCTATCTCTGATCGCTTTATCTCTTTCACTCTTTCTTTCTCTGATCGCTCTATCTCTGTCGCTCTATCTCTCTCGCTTTCTCTCTCTGATCTCTTTCTCTGTCGCTTTCTCTCTGCTATCACTATCTCTGATCTCTCTTACTCTCTGATATCTTTCTATCTTGTTTCCTTTGTTTTTCCCTCCCTTTCTCTCTTTGTCGCTTTCTCTCCATCTCTCACTGCTCTCTTTCTCTCGCTTCCTCTTCTTCTCTGCTCCCCCTTCTCTCTTTCTCACCGCTCTCTCCCGCTAGTACAAACAAGTGTATGTGCACGAACTTTTCACGACCGATGCGCGCGCTGATTTGCGCTATAAAATAATATATGTATTAATATATTTTCTTTTTGCCGCAATTTATTTATAGCAATAAATACTTTTCTTTCTACATTCTTTTTTTGGATTTTCGCAGCGGAACGTTCGGCCCGAATTGCAGAAATGTGAGAGGAATTCGGCGTTTTGTGACGAAGATTTTCTATTTTAATTCCGACATATTTGCTCAATTATTTGTAGTAATTTAGTAGCGTTTTTTGGGGAGCTAGCTCATGCAAATGGTACGTTTTTGTCGGTTTATTATTGTTTTTTATCTCAAATATGTATGCAATGAGTTCTTTGTACCTCCTAAAATTGGACCAAATGGGCTCTGACACAGGGGGGAAAAAGAATCTGACGACACAGCGGGAAAAAGAAAGTCGACGTCACCCGAATTTGGTTGAAATTGTAATGAAAGCAGAGGCATGTGACTTGAATCATTTTTTGAATCAGGAATCACGCGGCTTGAATCATGATCATTTGATTCATTCAAGTGATCCAAATAAATCATTGGTCGAAATCACCTTAGGGAAAAATGTATAAAAATATTGCAAGATTATTTGTTTTTTAAAGAATTATTATCTAATTTTAATTGAAAATTTCGATTGCTGAAGATTCATTCGTGATTCAAGTCACAGCCCGGAGTGGAAGTTAGCATTATATCCGACTAAGAAGTTTTGAAAATCTCAACGTTTTTGGTGGCGTACTTTCCGAGAGGTATGGCCAGTCCAAGCTAGGAGCCCTGGGACCAAAAACGTTAAAAAAATTTACTTTTTACCTAAAAGTCGATTTTCTGATAGATTTTACTCGATTTGCGGGAAATTTTTTTCGTAATTATGTAAACGATTTTTTTCGTAATTTTTTTCTTATATCATATTTTAATCGCCAGCTGGCTTCGATGAGATACGGTCCTTTGGTTTTGTAATTTTGAAAATTTAATCGATTTTTTATTTTGTTTTTTCAATTTTTCAAAGATGCCTCAAATTTTTCTTCCTTATCACCGGAAGTAATATATATTTATTTCGAGAATTTTTCATTATTTCGCACGAATTTCTCACCATAAAACCCATTTCGTCGAGGCTGGCGAAGTCGGGCTGGTATTTGGCCTTGAACTTATTTTTATCTTGTTCACAGGGGTTTTGTGCCTTTTAATTGAATATTTGCATTATTTTATTTACTGTTTTATTGCATCTCTCTCTCTCTCTCATCAAAACTTCTCTTTTGATATTGATAGCGCGCGATATATTCTCTCAACGTCACTCTAATGTGGTCAGAGAGAAGGTTGGTTTATCTGGGGGCTGGCGACTGATGATTTGAGTCAGCCGAGAGAAAATGTGGCACTAATTTTTCGCCATGAATTTTTATGAGGTAAAATTCGCGACGATTAATGTGGGAAATTTAATTAATGATTAATGATATAAACAATTTAATGATATCATTTGAAGATGATAACAAATATGTATGTGCATACATTTTGATAATTGTGCCAATGAGTTATAGGCGAAATTGGAGCGTGTCTTCGGGCTAACCGCGTGCTCCTCCTCCGTTTCCATCGATCAATCCGCCGGTCTCGTCGCCTATCCGGCGGGGTAAAGAATATTTTGGTTCTTTTTCTTTATCGGACCCTCAAAAGACTTCTTTTAAATAATTTTTTTTAGGTTTTCAGACGCACCGAATTCAAATTTAATAATATTTTTCTCTGATTTTTATGTTTTTGTACAGTTTTTGACATTTTCACTAGGGGTGGCGAGCCAAACTCCGAGTCAAACTCCGAAATTAGCCCTATTTTGAGAAATGATTCACTTGAATCATAATTTAAATGAGG
The DNA here is from genome assembly GCA_009724625.1 of Deladenus siricidicola. NCBI lineage: Eukaryota > Metazoa > Nematoda > Chromadorea > Rhabditida > Sphaerulariidae > Deladenus > Deladenus siricidicola. The sequence continues at coordinate 29,467 of SAUE01000243.1, forward strand.
GCTTCAACACGTGTTGGGTGTCGCTATACCCCACCCCCAGTGAAAATGTCAAAAACTGTACAAAACCAACAATCAGCAAAAACTGTTATTACATTGGAATTCCCCGTGCCACGAAAACCTAAAATAAATCATTTAAAAAATTTTTGGGGGTCCGATAAAGGAAAAGAATCAATATTTTTTGTATTTTTTATATTGTTTAATATCTTTTTTTTCTGGATTGGGCGCAGCTTATACGGGGTCAATTTGATTTTATAAAATATTTACTTTGCGGTTTAATTTTATGCATGAAATTTTTCAGCTTTTTTTGTATTTTTTTCATTTTATTGAACTTTTTTTGTTAATGTTGAGCCATTTATTATTATTTTTCTGTCAAATACATGGCATGTCCCCTCGTTAAACGCTTATGAAAGAAAAATTTCAGTTCCACCGTTGTGGTCTACAATCCACGCACACTTTCTCAGGCGAATCTGAGCGCGCCGTCGGCGAATGGCACCTCGAAAAACAATCAGCTCACGTGTTTGTCGTTCAGTGAGGATGGTCACTTTATTTGCACGGGAGAGGTAATTTTCTACTACTTTTTGCTACAGACTTAGGCTCCGCCGAACGCGTCTTAGCCTAAGGCTCAGGCTAGGGGAACGAAAGTAGGAGGGGGGAGACAAAGGGGGCCAAGCTATAATTTTAGAGAAAAAAAATTGAAATTTTTTTATTTGAAATCGTTTTAAAACAACTCAGAATGTATTAAAAATGAGTTGTTAGCTTATGAGATTTGCCTACGCGCCTAAAGCTTTGCATAGACACGAGACTTGCCTAGTCGCCTAAGGTTTAGGCTCCTGAGCTTAAGGCTCAGACTCTGCATAGAGACTGTGGAGGCTAACAACTCATTTTTAATACATTCTAAGTTGTTTTGAAATGATTTCGAGTAAATTTTTTTTATTACAGCTTGATTTTGAAAATTTTGGATGACCCTGGCTGGCCGGAAATGCGTTTCCGCTGATTTTTTGTCATAGCTATGTAGTTGGGCATATATCGCTGGTGTATTATACATACCTTTAGTTTGGCGCCGATCCAAAGGTTCGCGTTTGGCAGTTACAGCACGATCGTCAAACGAACGCCAAGCAACTCGCAGAGCTCAAGTACCATCGTCTTGGGATTACGTGCGTGGTATGAGACTTTGTTATTCATTTTTTTGTTTGTTGGTGATATATATAATCGTATTTTAATGATAATCTGTTCATTTTTTATATATTTTTTGATTTTTACATTTTTACGTCTTTTTTGTTGTTGCAAAGTTGTGAGCGCAATTCTTTGACGTTGAAATGGTCCCTGCACGACTTTTGGCGTTTTGTTTTTACGCTATTTTTGAATTTTTATTGAAATTTTGCGACCATTTTTGATTTGTTTGCGAAATTTGTCTACAAGTTCATTTAAATTTGCAAAATAAATTTTCGAAATTTATGCAAAACAAAATGTCAATCATTCTGCTTAGGACATTTTTGATCGAATTTCGAGCCTTTACGCGTGTAAAAAATAAAAATTCCCACCCTTTTGTGGCCGTTTTGAATCTTGCGCCAAATGATTATTCAAAAGACTTTGAATTCCCGAATTTGTCGGACACAACGGGATTCGTCTGCGGATTCGTTTCGAGATGATCCATGACCGAAGCCAGTTGAATCCGAAATGGGCAAACGGAATCCGCCGTATTCGAGGATTCAAATGAATCCAGAAAAGGAGAATCCGCTTCGTAAATCCGGCCAGATTCAAGTCGCATTCACAAATCACAGCACTCAGTTAAAATTTAGGCCTTCACAAAGTCAAACAATCACCTAATCTCCGTGGGCAATCAACACGACAAATCGGTGGTGGTTTGGGATTGGAAAAAGGGCACGAAATTGGCGGAAAATCGTCTTACCAGTCAGGTTTGATTTTTTTTATTCGAAAATGTTCATTTTGTATATAATTTTGGCATACATTTTTTACACCAATTTTTGTGACAATTTTGCTGTTACTTTTGCACATTTTGAAAAAACATTTTGGCAAATGTTTTTTTATAATGAATAGGAAATTGTTTCTGTGAAACTGTTCAAGTACCCTCAAGCCATGGTATTCCTCCCCATGTGGCTCGAGGCGTGAGAGGGAGAGACGGGGTAGGGGGGGGGTGGGATTTCTTGCAGGAAGAAATAAAATTTCAAGGAAAGGGGAGAGTAAGATAATTTGATGAAACTGCTAAAATTATTGCTAAAAGTAATATAATCAAAAGAAAGGGCTCATCGACAGCGTTCCAAAAACATACTCAGTTTTGTGTCTCGGCCAAGATGCCTGAGAACTTTCCCCCTCCCCGCCCCATGTGGAAGCAAATTTCTCTTCCTCCTTCTCTCATTCATTCACCTCCCCTCCTCTTCCCCCATAGCCACTGTATTCAATTTTTGGAGGAAATTCCTCGTTGGCTCATTCTTCTTCCGCTTTTCTTTATTGATTACAATACCCGCAATTTTTTTAGGTGAACGCCATGGATGTCAGCGAAAGCGGTCGAATGTTTGTGACGGTTGGCGTGAGACATGTGAAGTTTTGGTATTTGGAGTTGAATAGCAATCCGATCAATTCCGCCTCGCCCGCCGCCATGCTTCAGGTTGGGGAGAGAGTTTGAGCAGCAAAAAAATTGAAGGAAACATCCAAAATATTCTATCTTTTTCTTGTAGGGTCGCTCCGCGATTTTGGCCGATCATCGCAACAACACGTTCGTCGACGTTTGTTGCGCCACCAACAATCGCACTTTCGCGATTACGGTCACGAAACTGTTGGTCGAGTTTGTGGACAAAAAGGTGATTTTTTAAAAATTTTATTCAATAAATTCAGTTTTTTGCGATAACGAATACTTTTGGAATACGATTAAAAAATTATATTGGTCCTTACGGGTTATTGGGTAGCCAATTTTTTAAAAATGATTAGATTTTCTGGCATGGGGAATCCAAATTTCATAAATTGGATAAAAACATAAAAACCAATTTAGAGCAATTTGCAAAAAGTTCAAATTCGCTATGTGAAAAACACAATAGAAATCACAAAAATCATACCAGAAAATTAAAAAAAAAATTAAAATTTTTTTGATGCCCGATAACCCGTGAGAACTAAAAAAAAATTTTGTAGTTTTATTGTAAAGGGTGCGGTAATTTTTTTTTTCTTATTTGTGCTCTTAATTTTTTCAAATTTCAATATTTTTCAAAAATTATTTTTTATTTTGTTACTTATCCTTTGAGATTTTTTTTAGCGCTATACAGAACACAGAATGTTAATTTTTCAAAACAAAAAACATTTTACTTTTGGCCTTCTTTCGAACTTATATCATTTTGATTTGTTAATTTCGAACTTATCTTTTTAATCACATTTTAATTTTGGCCTTTATGAAAGTAAATGAACTTTTCCTGCCATCCCTCCAACAATTTATTGCATTTTTTATATTTTTTAGTGAATTTTTTTGTTGGTTCTTTCTTTCTTTTTTCTTTTTTTTTCTTATGAATTTGTTATGTGCAGACAAGTGTGAAGATTTTTTTTAAATTTTTTCTTTTTAGTTAGTGAACATCTACGAGTTGGGCGGCGAGACGCCATATTCGCTGACGCTCGGCAGCTCGCTGCTCTTCATGGGCTTCGGCAACGGCGCCATTCGCGCCATGAACATCGAGACGGGCGAAATTGCGCTCTCGCTTTGCCGGCCGCATCGCCTCGGCTTCGACATTTCCGCCGCGGCCGCGACCTTCGACGAAAGCGCGCCGAGCGCTCCTGACGATACGACGAGTAGAAAGTGGGGGAAGATTTGGAAATTATATCCGGGGAACATCATTTGATCTTTAGACAATTTTTTGGTCTTAATTTTTTTAATGTCAAGTAAGCAAGTTTTTCGCCACTAAAAATGTAAAATTGGGGGATGCGATCAATTTTGGCAATTTTTTTAGCTTTGTGGCTATAACATGAGCTATCCTATTCAATATTAGAAATGCTGGGAGCCAACCAAATTATCGCTCTGCGAAATTAGTGCCAAAAATGGGTTTTAAATTTAAGCCCAACTTTGGTCTTATATAAGACCAAATGACGTTACCTGATTATATCTACAGGGTGAGTCAGCTAAATCCCACGATTTCAATCGCGAATAACTTTTTTGTTTGTAAACCGATTTACAAAATTCAAAAAAAGTTGTGATACTCTTATCATAAAGTTTTGTTTGGTATAAGGCGCAACTTTGTCGCGCGCAAAACTATCGCGCGTCAATTTTTGCGCGCTTCACGTGCGACACACCGTTCGACGCGGAATTTTACGGCGAATCGAATAAAAAGAAGAGCGCGTTGATTGGACCACTATGAAAAAAGTTACGAGCAAAAAACCATCTTAAAATATCCAAAAATTAGAATTAAAATTTACGTCAATACGGTCGTAGAGTTGAGCAACATACTCAGATTGATCGTTTTTATTAATTATTTATTCAAATAAATCGTTTTTAATATAAGAATAGTGTGAATTTGATGTAAGCGTTCATATTTTAATTCTAATTTTTGGATATTTTAAGATGGTTTTTGAATTTTATAAATCGGTTTACAAACAAAAAAGTTATTCGCGATTGAAATCGTGGGATTTAGCTGATTCACCCTGTATTACCCTATAAAAAGACTGAATTTTTGCTCATTTTGATTTTTTATATTTTTCACTGAAGTTTTTATATTTTTACTCCGAACACATTTTAACTTTTTTTTATAGTTTTTTATGCTCTTTTTGTTCACATTTTCCTTTTAATTCAATGTAGTGGACATTTTATAGGTATCCGGATGTCCACTCTATGGTCTATCACTCTCGTACACAAATGCTCACCGTGTTCTACAGCGATCGGAGCATTTATCACTGGCAAATCGAGGACGGCGCGGATGCGCACGAGAATGGAATTATTAAGATTTCGTCTCAGTACTTCCATGTGGGACCGCTGTTCGACTTACAGGTCAGACTTGGTTTGATTTGAATTTTTTTTGTGGAAAATTTGTATTTTTTTCATATGTATATTATAGGCTGAAAATTTCGTCAATTTTATATGTGTGAAATTGGCGGAATTTTAGCTGAGTTTTTTAGGTACTTCCGGCAAATTTATCTCTAACCGCTGGGCCAATGGCCGGGATGTTCTTCACCGCCGGCGCCGACGAGACGGTGCGAATGTGGAACTTGGACTTCAGGTCCGGTACCGCGAATACGTCCACCTCGTCGGGCGGTTCCGATCTTCTGGCCTCGAACGCCAACTCGAACGAATTGCGCAAAATATTTTACGTTAGTAATTCGACGGAATCGCTGTGCGAACAACCCGACAGTAAGTATTGGATTTTTTGGGCCTATTCCCCCGCATTGCCTGCAATCGTCTCGGCCATAATGTAATCAATTCACTTATATTGGGTTCTTATCGGACACCCCAAAATTTTATTTTTTTAATGATGTTTCTTAGGTTTTTTGGGTTGACGGTGAATTCAAGTTTAATATTTTTTGAAACAACAAATAATTAACAATTAACGGGCCAACATTAAAAAATGGGTGTTTGATATCGTATAAGAAGATTTTATTGTGATTAGGCCGGCAAAGAATTTTTTGTTTATTTTTTGATAATTTTTAAAATTCTACATATACATTGGATTAGAGGGTGTTTTTTCGTCGCGGAAAATGGTCTTCCACTCTGTTCTCTTATTTTTGTAACGGACACAGACAAGCAATGGAAGAGAATTTTTTGAAGTTATTTTCTTGTAGAGAACTTTGGCGGGACTTTGTCTGACGCTCTCGAGTCGACCACTGGCGTTCGATGCATTCGAATCAGCGCAAATTTGGAGCATTTGGCGTGCGGCGGGCGCGACGGAAATATTTACATTTTCGATTTGAGCGCCACCTTCTCTTCGTCCCACGCCGACGACGATGACGGTGGCGGAGGACGCAACGACAAACTGACGGAGTTGGAGGCGCATAACGCCGAAATTCTCTGCTTGGACTACACGGATCCGGCCAAATGTTAGCTTTCAAAGTTTATTACTTTCTTATGCAGTGTTGGTTGGGTATGCGTCCGGTGGGCGGGCGCGATTTTTTAAAAGAAACTTGAAGGCATAAGCACCAAAATACGACTGTCTTCAGCAACATTTTTGGTCAAACATTTTACTGAAGTTCTTCGATTTTAGTTTACGGACATAATCTGCTAGCGTCCGGTAGCAGAGATCGCCTAATTCACATATTCGACGCCAATCACGGCTACGAGCATCTGATGGTCATCGGCGATCATTCTTGCTCAATTTCATCCATAAAATTTATTGTGGTATTTTTTTGTTTGTTTTCTTTTGTCGACTAACAATGTATAGGGCATAATTTGCGAAATTGTCAATGCTAAAGCGTAAATTTTAAGAATTTTTTGGCTTAATTTTAATTTAATTTTTATAAAGCTAAATGTTTTTTGTAATTTTTTTGAAGTTTTTTTGCTTTTAGGCGGAGAACGACGAACGGCGAATGATTGCGTGCGGTACGGATAAGCTCATAGTCATCAATCAAATCGAGTTCGCCCACTCGGCGGCGTCCCAAGACGAAGCGGACGGCGCGGAAGGGCGGCCGGAAGTCAGCGTCAAGCGCCTCAATCAAATCTCCGACAATTGTGGCGCGAATTATTTGTGCGCGATGCAAAACGGCGGCGGAAAACTGGTCGTAGCGTGCCAGGACCGACAAATTCGAATATTTTCGGCCGTCAACGGCGAATTGTTGAAGACGGTGAACGGGACGAGCTGCAACGAGGGCACATTGACCAAGGTACGTATTGTAGTATTGCGAAATAATCATTTGACTTATTTGTTGGCTTTTTTTTGAAGATTATTTTGTTAATTTGTTAATCGAATTTTTTTGAACTGTGATTCAGAGCATTTATTAATGAGAATGATTCTCTGTCTTTGTGATAAGAATATTTTGTTGGGTGTTTAACCGATTACATACATATTTTTAAACATTCCCATTTACCTTAATATGGAATTTCTTAAATTCCATATTTGAAAAAAAATGATTTCCGAAAACGGAATGTGAAAATTGCCGAAAAAAAAGTTAAGTTTGCGCAGCGAAAGCCAAACTTTTTATATATTTTCTCAAAAAATCACTTCTGAATCATGGCTAAAGAAAGAAAAATTGAATTTTTTTATCAGTTTTAAAGCAAAAAAAATTTCCACAAAAAATTTGATTCGGCAATTTAAAAAAAAAAAAAATCTTTCGAAAATGGAAAAGAAAGAGCGCCGAAAATCAAAATTGCCATATATGTGTGTATTTTTGGTTGGAAGATTAAAATTTCCTTAAAAAAGACGTTCAAAAAATTTTTTACTGAAATTTGTTTTCGCTAAAATTTATTTTTAAAGAATAAATTTTTTAAAATAAATTTTTTTTTGCATTTTTCCAACAATCAATTTGTTTTGCAGCTGTGTTTGGACCCGTCGGAGACGTTCGCCGCCACCGTTTGCTCCGATCGATTCGTCTACATTATCGATCTGCTCAGCGGCGAGTGTGTGGCGGCGCTGAAAGGCCAAACCGATTGCATTACCGCCATTCAGTTCTCCTCCGACTGTCGGTATGATTATATTCGTCTTCGTGTCGTCCTCATCACTTTATATGTATTAGCACACATATTTTATGTGTACATACACATACATGTATTTTTTGGTTTGACACCAAATACATACATACATACATATGTATGTAGAAAGAATGAAGAAGAAGAAAAACGTTTTTCAACAACAAAAATTCATTCAGCATTCATTTTTTCGTTCTTTGTATTGTGTTATGTGTGTGAAGCAGCTATCTACGATCGGTTTTTTTGGCTGGTGGAAGAGAGGGGAGGGGGGGGGTGGGTGGACGAAAAAGGCTGCTTACACACACAAACCATTGGTCACTTTACACCCAACTTTTTTCCAATAGTTTTTTTGCAGGCGTTTGATCGTCGTGTCGTATAACGGATGTATTTTTGCATGGCGATTTTGCTCAAATCTAATCAAAAAGATGCACGCACGCCTAAAGCAGGCGAACGCCGCCGCTGCCCAGCCATTTTCACCGCAGTCCTCGAACAGGTAGGGCAGCACTTTCGGTAGTTTATTGTCCGAATCAATAATTTCAATGGTTTATGGCGTTTTGACACCGCTTTTTATCGCCTTTGTTTGTGATGTTTATGATGCTTTTTTTTATTACTTTTGATTTTTAAATTTGAAAATTTTATCGGTTTTTAGCAGATTTTTGTTTCCTTATTCAAATTTTTTTCTTTATCGCTTTCTTATCGAAGCAATTCGAATTATGGATTTGAAATTTTTTATGGGTTTATTGCAAAATGGAAATAATTAAATGATTTATTTTTGAATAATCAAAAATTTAATGAGGCGATTTCTTCACCATCTTTCCGACCCACTCACAGCCAAAGACAAGACGAAGACAATATTAAAACGCTTTTTTCGGTTAATAGAACTCGATTTTCTCTTTCTCTTATCTCATCTCACTCTCTCTTGCACGCTTTCTCGCTCTCTCGACGCGATAAGATCTTTTAAAATTTTTGCTCCACTTTTTTTTCTCATTCGATTCTCGTCGCATCCACGTTTTTATTATTAATATTAAATGCTTTTTCAAATTTCACTATCACGTTGATAGTTTTACTACTTCTTCTTTCTTCACTGTTATTGATATTTTTTTTGGGGGGGGGGGGGTTCCGTTTTTTTCTTTAGTTCAGTTTTACACGTTTAAAAAATGTCACCTTTTCTTCAAAAAGTGACACTTTGAAATTTTTTTTATTTAAATGCCTTTTTTACTTTTTGATTTACCTTACTTTTTTTCACATTTACTTTTCTTTT
>SAUE01000243.1:38426-57021 GCA_009724625.1 Deladenus siricidicola
CAAAAGAATCAAAATTTTTCATCATCGGCCATTGCTGCCACGACGAAACTACGACACAGCAACAGCGAAAAGATACATTTCTTCCCGTATTTTCTTCATTTCATAATTATATTTTTTCTTTCTTGGTTTGTGTGCGAGGTGATTCTCCTTCCTTTCTCGTCGTTTTGCTTTGTTTGCTTTGCGGAAACGAGAAAGGAAGAAATTTTCTGTTTTGGAGAATTATGTGCGCATATTTCCGAAAAAAATTTATTTGTTGAAACAAAGTATCAAATTGGATGCTGCGGTGATTATAGAGAATTTTTTCAGATGCGTCACACCGGATAGCGTAATCGAAAGTGATTCGGCTAGCGCTGTTATCGCTCAAAAGGTATTCTACGAGAAAATTGCAGAAATTAGCTCTATGCTTGTTGCTTCTACACAATGGCGCGTATCTCTAGTATTTCGGAATAGGAGGGGGCGGCAATCAAAAAATTTAAATTAAATTTTGGGAATTGAGAGATTCAAAATTTCCTATTTTTCCCAAAGAATGAACGCCCCAAAAAAAGTTACTACTCTTCGGTTGGTGGCCCACTTATGCCCCTCCCACCTAAAGAAGTTAGCTTTAAATTTCCACAGTATCTAGGATTTGGAACTGGGGCGGGATCAACCAAAAATTTTACATAAAATTTTGTGAATGCAGGAAGGGCAAGATCTAAAAATTCCAATGTTTACTTCCAATTTACTATAAAAAAAATTCTCAATTTTGGCATGTACCTCTTGCCTCCTTTAAATACGCCACTTCTCTTTAGCTTCTTTTACGCATAAAAATCTTTTCAACGGTCAAAAACTTTTTTTGAACAAAATTTTAATTGCAGTTCTAATTTGAATCTCGATTTCGAAAATGTGTCAATAAAACTTGAACCGATTGACTTGAATTTTTCTATTGAGGGCAAGTTTTTTTTCTTCTTCATTGATCCCAAATTATTTTTGAATCGCTCGGCTTTCTAGGAGTTTCCGAAAGGACTTGCCGTGCCGTCAGCGACGAAAGGCGGCAGCAATTCGGGCAGCGAATTCGGCAGTCTCACCAGCGTTAACATCGTCCAGGAAGACGATTTGGACAGCGGAATCGGCGGGCGAACCTCATTGCGCCAACAACAACAAAACACCCAAACACACCACCCACAACAAAAACTCGAGAGCGAGCAGAGGTGCGTATCACCGGGGTGGGAGGGAAAAAATGTGCAAGGGAAAATGAAAAGAACTTTCATTTTTTGAAAATGGAAAACGGAAATTTTTACTCCAAAAAAATGGAAAGGAGAAATTAAAAAAAAATTCGAAAAATGTCTTTCATTTTTATACAAAAAAATTGGATGTTTGTTTGTTGTTATGAATTCCAAACTTTGTACATACCAGGAGTGCTACGAAAATAAATTTTGAATTTCGTAAATCGTAAATTTTCAAATTTCGATTGAAAATTTGCATTTTTTTCGAATTTTTTCCTAATTTTTTTCAAGAAAGTTTTGTTTCATTTTACTTTTTTTGCTATTTTTTATTTTCATTTGACCGTATTTGAGTTTGTCAGTTTGCTTTTTCCACTAATATCGACATTTTTTGTGCCAATTAAAAAGCAAATTGAGTTTAAAAAATTTAAATTTTCTTGAAAAATTTACGAAAAATCGGTCGATTTATCGTAAATTTTATGCCAAAAATTTACGATTTACGAAATAGAAAAATTATTTTCGTAGCACCCCTGGTATGTACAAAGTTTGGAATTCATAACAATATACAAAAATTTAGCTCAACAACCGGAAAAAGGGAACGGAAACGTAAGGGTGGCGGGTCCAGAAATTTTCCAAGGCTAGGGGTAATTTTTTCTTCGTATTTCTGTATGCAAAAATTGGGAGTTGAAGTAAATAGTGTTTTTGGAACGCTTTTGGCAAAACTTTCAGAAATTTGAAAATTTCCAAAAAATTATTAAAAAATGATTCTATGGGGTAGCTACCCCCCTCCCCTTTACCATACCGATACATACATATTTTTGGCAAAAACCTTGTGAAAATTATTTTTTAAGGAATAAATAAGGAATTTACTTTACTTTTTGTAATTTTTTGAATACTTTTGCAAATATTTTCGACCTTTAAAATTGTTTTGCCATCTTTTTTTTTTGATTCTTCCCTTTTCTGCTTTTGTTGTTTAAACAGCTTTTGCTAATTGTGCAGGCTCCACACAATTGGCGATCCAGCTAAACGCCAATTTGATATATAATAAATTCGTTTTAGGCCATTTGAGCTGAAGAGAATTTCGATTGAGGCAATTCGTCGTAGCACTAGCAATTTGCACGGTCTGGGCGTGAGTCAGCCGGACGCGAACGCCAGAGACTCCAACTGGGATTTGCCGGACGCGCCTGACGAAGGTTTTGGTTATATTATTATTTTTTGTGTTGTTTTGGTTTTATTTTTATTATATCATGCATGAAAGGGATATCATCACCCTCTTTCCAGGTGGCGAGAGCTCGTTATGAACAAATTTTCCGCACATGAATAAAGTTTATAGCATTTTTTTTCAAGGTTGACATGGGTGCTAAAATTTTCGACTTTTTTGGCCTAAAATTTTCAATTTTTGAAAATTTTATAAATTTTTTCAACTTACGAAAAATTTTGCGTTTTTTAGTGTTTTTATTACAAAATGAGAAAACCAAATTTATGCTTAAAAAACCTCCACTTCTATTTTTTAATTTTTCAACAATTTTTTCAAATTTTTAAATCAAAAAATTTTGAAAATTTTTGGAAAAATTTTTGACTTTTTGAAAAATCGTTTTCGTAGCACCACTGATTCACATCACCTTTGTAGCACATATGTGAAATATGCAAAAGAAATTAATCGTCGAGAATTTTGCAAAAACCTGGTTTTGTCGCCCGACAAAGCGTTCGAAAATTTTAACCATTGAAGAAATTCATTTATCTCACCCTTTACTCCAAAAAATCGTGCTAGAAGACCATCTTACACCAATGTAAATAATTTTTATTATCTTTTTTCTTGTAGGCAAAGCAATGCACGCCATGCAATTTGCCAACAATCCACAGTTTGCGAACAACGGTATTCCGGCCATTCCGCCAAACTACTATCAATACTCTCAGCAACAACACCACCACCAGCAGCAGCAGCATGCCTCGCGACAGTCGATGCCGGCTACGGTGGCCAGCTCGGGCGCCACGAGTCGATCGATGTCGAACCTACACCAATATCGCACCTCGAACGTCTCTCCACAGCGTGGCGGTGGCGCGGCTAGCAGCAGTGGCGGAAGACGTCGATGGAATGTGGCGCCTTCGCCGGTGACGGTGGGCGGAGGTGGCGGCGCTACTCAGCAAAATTACGCGCAATCGCCCGCCAACATTAGTAAGAAAATTTTTGTTTGTTTGACGTAATATTTAAAATTTTTTGGACACCTCTTTCTTTTTCAAGCTTTAGAATTGTAACTTGAACACTTTTTCTCTACTACATCCATAAGGATCTAAAAATTATAAAGGAATGGAGAAGATCAACAGCAGCAAATGGTGATATTAAATGCTAAAGAGATTTGTAAAGCTGTAGCATTATCAGTAGTAATTGGGAGAGACAATGATATTGTAGTGATTGCTGTTTGTTTGTTTGCAGCTCTACTACCGTATTTATATGATACCTTTATTCATCTGAATCCTGGACCAGACAACCCTTTTAGAAGTGACTTATGAGAGTCGTCCTTCCTCGCGAACCAGCTAGCACACGGCAGCGGAACTGCCTTAAGCAAAGCCTGTCGGCTTTGCTGCCAGCCGTTCGGCTGCTTTGTTCTTCGCTAGACTGACTGACCGAGTGAGATCAGCTCACTCGTTACTTTTCCAAAGGAACGCCTCTTATAATTATGTGTCCGTCACTTACGTGAACGGCCACACACAATACACACATACATAAATGCCACACACTACAATATAATAGAAATGATTTTGTGATTGTATAGGAGAAGATGCTTCGTATTCCACGCCTCAGAACAACGCCAACTATTTTCACGGTGGCGGTAGCGCTGCGCCGAATAACACCCCGTATGGACTGACTCCGCCACAATATTTTCCTCAACAACAGCAGCAAGCTGCGCAGCAGGCGATGATGCAACAAGCGCCGAGTCCTTATCAGCAACCGTCTTCCGTCGGCGGCGGCCTCAGCGCGTCGGTGTCGTTAAACGCTCTGCGGACCGCGGCGACGTCACCGTCCGCGTTTGGCTCGAAATTTTATCAGCAGCAACAAAACAGCCAAATGCTAACGCCGAAGAATGGCGGCGGCAATGGTGTTTACTACCCGCCCAGCCATTTCACAAGGCACAGCATCGGCGACGCTGACGGCAACAGCGGCGCCGGCGGCCAGCAGCTACAACAGCAGCAGCAGAAATTCGGAAATAGAGGCGCGGGCAGCGGGGAGACGTTCGATCGAAAGTCGTCGGCGCGGAACTCTTACTCGAAAAGATATCTCAAAAACATCGAGGTTTGTTTTCACATTCCAGCTATTATTACATGTATGTACATATGTACTCGGATCAGAATGAATTATTGTTTAGAAATTGAAAAAAAACAAAAATTTTGGTCTATTCACACATTGTGATGCATATTAAGTTTGTCTTTCTTTGATTTTTTCAAACAGGTCGGAGATGATCTTTTCAAACAGGTCGCTGGCGACAAAGTTGTGATGACACAACGCTGGCTATTGTTTTTAATACGAATTGCGTTGTTTGCCAAAAAAATAAATTACAAAACGAAATTCATTATATTATAGGAAAAGACGCTCTGGAAGCCGGGCAGTTCGGAAATTCGAAAAAGGGCCACGTCGAGTATCTTCAATTCGCAGAACGCCTTTCACCACTCGCCCCAGCACAGCGCCGACCAAACGATGTCGGCGTCGAAGGCGGCGGCGGAAAGTTTGAGCGGAAAGCCGGGAAGTAAGCTTTTTAACTATTTAATTAATGTTTTTTTTTCAAAAAGCTTTTTTTTTGGATTTTGTTGCTTTGCTTGACATTTGTTTTGGCTTTGTTTTGAAAGCTTTCTTCTTCAAATTTCTAATATTTGAGCATTTGCATTCTTAAAAGGTATTTACTATTTTGTATTCTTTTTGTTGCCACATACTACATACATATTACGTTCTCGATACGGTACGTTTGTATCGTATTCTCGGTACGTACGGTAAGTTTTGTCGCCGTTAATTTTTATATTTTCTATTTGCAAACGTTTTTCGCTCCTTAATCATCTAATAGAACATATGTACATTTTCAAACCGGATTTGTAAGGGTTTGGTTCCAAAAAATGTTGGGCTTAGCGGAACGCCAATGACTTAATTTACTAAAACTTATATGTATTATTTTGCAAAATAGAGAAGATAAAAAACAAAAAAAAATCAAATCTGGCGACAAAACCGACCTCTTTTTTGATCGTATCTTTTTCGAAAATTTGATTATGAAATTCTAAAAACTATTTTATCTTTCATTTATTTATTATAATGAGCTTAAATTTGTCTTTTTTTTGTCGTAATGAGCTTCGAAAAAAGTTTTGTGCTGCCATCTTTAATGAATTAACGCCTTGCGCTATTGCATTAATTTTTTTGCATTTGCTTTCGATGGTTTAGATTCGCCGTCGACGTCGGTCTATTCGCCGGCTAGCGCCGAGTCCGCTGGCGGCGAGAGGCAGCAACAGCGCCATTTCGCCATCAATGGCAGTGGCGGAGGACTAATGGCTAGTCGGTCCTCATCCTCTATCAACAATTTGCGACGTAGCCGCGTGAGCGTGGCGGGCGAGGAGGAGGGAGACGAGAACGATTTCGACGCGAATAACCGCGGCGTCATGTGGTCGTCTCAGCACGCGGCGATAAACGGCAGTAGCAATATCTCGAACGGCATCGACGACTCGTCGCCGTTCTCGCTGCGTAGCGCGAAAAGCGGCAGCATATTAACGACGTCGGGCGGCGGCAACAGCTCGCATCGCTCGTCGTCGCGAATTCTCAGCCGCATCAAACAACAGCGACGACTCTCTGCCGCGCTCAACGGCATCAACGGCGGCGGTCGGCGAGCCGTCGACTTGGAGTCGGTGGCTGAATCGTCCGCCAACGGCAATGCTGGCGGTGTCCAGACGCCGCTGTCCTGGCGCCAGGCGCGGCGCGCCGGCAAAGCAGTGGGTGACGCAGGTTAACCGCTTTTTTAATGAGTTTTTATCTTTTGTTCTTTTTGATCGTTGAACACAAATTGATCAATAATACGCTGCTCTCTTAACTCTTTTTCTCTCGATGCCATTGCTTTTGAAATTGCGCTTAAAATATAATGCAAATGTTGACATTTTAAAAGGACAGTGAAATCTGCTTTTATGTGATAATTTCCTCCCCTTTCCCCCGCACTCACTACAAGATAAACTCTTTTCCCTACTCCTGCAGAACGATTCATTCAGCAAAAAGAATTATAACAGGCTGTTAATTATTATATAATAGGTGTTACAAGATTGTGTCTGCGTCTAACTTCGAACCATCCAGAAGCGTAGCCAGAAAAAAATTTCAGAACGGAAGGAGCAAAAGAAAAAGAAAGTCTTCAACTTTTTTTCAAATCGAGCAGTTTTGGTGGGAAGGGGGGGGGAGGGACAAAAGTGAGTGTGTTTTTGAAACGCTTTTCTGGGTATATCACTTGCAAAAAATTATTAAAAAAACGAATAAAATTTTTTAATTTTGGGGTAATGGCCTTCCTGGCTACGCCCTACGCCCCTCTCTCTATCTCTCGCTATTCTATCTTAGCATGTTTTTCCAGAAAAAAAAACAACAAAACAGCTGAAAAACGAAATGAAAAACGCACAACCAACTGAATATTAAATATTTTGAACATTATTGATTCAATTTTTTGAAGAGTTTGCATAATAATAAAAAAAATTGTCCTCAAAATAAAATAAAGAATTATTTTTTAGTCTTTCTTTTTCGATTTGTTTCATTTAAAAAGTTGAACTTTTAATTTTCACTAACTGTCTGTTTGTTGACGTAATTGATTTTTTGTTGTTGTTTCGGGATGAAAATTAATCGCTAAATTTCTTACAAATCAAAGAAAAATATAACAAATTGCGCTTTTTTTTTGAATTTGTCTAATAAGAAATGTTGGCGCTTATTGAAATACATTTCAATAATTACACAAAGTGCACAAATAAATTAACCCATCCAGTCCAATTTTTAATACATTTGACAAGCAGGGTGGTAGCGCATGTACGCTTATGTTTTCATCAAACACCGAAAAAATTGGAATAAGTTGTGAATATAGCGCAGTGAAAATTGTTGTCAGGAACACACACCTACGTTGATGATCTTTAATTAATTAATTTTATTTGTTTATTCAGGAATGGAGAGCGATTCCGCGCGTCTACGCTCCAAAAGCCCCACGCAGTTGGCGCACGCTTTTTCGTCGGCGGCGACGCCCGCCGCCGCCGCCTCTCAGTCGGGCAGTCGGCGCGGCAGTGGGCAATTGTCGTCCGTCTCCTCCATCCTGCAGCGGCGACAAACCGATGTATGTAGTGTGCTAGTTGTTTTCTAATACATATAGTAATATCATTCACTGTCTTTGCTCTTTGGCTGTTATAGGGTTGATTGATTTTGCTTGTAGAAAACATTTATGCATTTGACCACCAGTGGTGTAGCTAGAATTTTTCGGAATAGGGTGAGGGGCAGCCAAAAAAATTTGCATTACATTTTATGAAAGAGGGGCCAGAAAAAAATTTAGGGAGGAGAGAATGATATAACTGAGGTATTTTTGGTCCGGGAAGACGACTGAGTATGTTTTTGGAGAGCTCTCAAGTTCTTTTTTTAATTTTTTATGCGAAATATATATTTTTTCCCATTTCGGGAAGGCGGCAGGGGCCGCTCTGGCTGGCTACGGTCATGGCGGAAGTGGGAAGATACCAAAAAATTCAATTTTTATTAAAAAAACCCAATTTAATCGGCTTTCAGAACGACGGTGGTGCCAGCTCGGTGTCACGCCTTTCAAACGTTCGACAGCAATCTTCGATGTCGAACAGTCCGCTGCAAGCGAAACTACACGAAGCAAGGGAAATGTAACTTTTTACGAGCTGTCAAAAAAAATTTGGGTTTGGGGGTGTAAAAAGCATGTAAAATGTATATTTTTATTTACATTATGTTTTTCCGATATAAGGCGGGGGGTGTTCAGACTTTTTTTTCATTGCTGCCTATCACGACGGCTCTCACACTAAAGGCTTTAGGCTCAAAAAGTCCCAAGAGAACTTGGCTGCGTTGGGCGCGCTCAACGGCGGCGGCGGCGCGCCAACGTCTCTGCGCGGTGCGTCGGCGGCGGCGATGGCGCGCTCGCGCTCAATTGGCAACCTCAAATTTGGCGGCCTGGCGGCCTCGAATCTGTCGGCTTATGAGGCGGCTGACGAGGACGGCGGCGGCGATTATTTCAAGCCCAACTTTTCTTCTTCCACCGAAGAGTGAGTTTTTGACTTTTTTTTTTCGTGGGAGGGGGGAGATTAATTTATGTTATTGCCAAACGTTTGTGTTCATTGAATAGTTTTTTCGCAAGAGTTTTCATTCACATTTTTTGTTGAATTTATGAGCCCCATTAAATTCAAAAAAAAACGTGCGGCGAAGAAAGTGTGCAAAACGCAAAAAATTTCAGAAATTTTTTTGCATTTAGAAAAAAAATTTTTGCGTTGTTTTCCAAAAATATTTATTTTTTGATTGTTTTTGGGATTTTTACCACTATTTTCATCATATCATTTGTTTACTTTTTTTCCGCGTAAATTGTTTATGAAATTATTATTATCTTCATTCACTTTTTTTTGTTCTTCTAATTTTTTTATGCTGGCTGGCTGTGTGTATGTGTAATTGAGTTGACACTCGACAACGACAACGACGCGTCTTTTACAAATTTTCGATGTTTTTGGTCGTCGTCGTCGTCGTAATTGTGAATCGATTGGGTCGATGTGATTGCATTATTTCATTATTTTTAATTCAACACAAATGAAATTTGTTTTCCTCCTTCTTGCCAACTTCAAATTGCTTTTTTTTTGTCCGCTTAAAATGTATTTTAAATTTTGTTGCCACGTTTAGAGGTCAAAACGGCGGTCTAGTCGGCGGACGTCAGATGGCGCGCAGTGTGAACAGTTTGTTGCAGGCGGCGGTCGCCGGCGGCGATTCGCCGCAACACAGCAGCAACGGTGGTAGACTCGGCGCGTCGCTAAAAGCGCAATATGGCGGCGGCGGCGCGACGTCGCGCTTGGCGCAATCAATTCGCGATTTGCGGAAGAATAGGTGGGCACTAATTCAGTTTTTTTATGTTATTCGAGTCCTAAAAAAACGATTCGTGAGTTGTTTTTTCCCTACTCACGAGTCGTTTTTCAGACCGATTCATGAATTGACTCCTGAGTCAAATTCAAAAAATAAAACTCATGAGTCATGAGTTGCACTTTTACATTTCCGAATCTTTAGCTCACGAGTCAAACGAGTTGAAATTTTTTTGACTCGTTTGAATCGCGATTTTTGCGACTCTTTTTTTAAAAATGAAACTCTCTGAATCGTGAGTCGATGAGTCATTCCGACTCATTTTTGAGTCGTTTTTGGCGAGTCATGACTCCTGATCCCGATCTGAGTCGCGACTCGTGAGTCGCTCGCGATTCAAGTCACAACACTGCTTCGGGGTCGCCCCTCAAATTTTTCCGAAAAGTTGTCTCCGCCCACCTCCGGGGGCGCTTGCGGTGGCGCGAGGCGAACCCAACACTGATATTCATATGATTTGTACCGATCATATGTATTCTCAAGGCATTGACGGACTGAATTTTTCGAGAAATAATTTGGTTTTTTCTTCTTCTAGCAATCCGGATCTGACGAACGAGAGCTTGTACGAAATGGACGAGGAGGGCGATGACCAATTTTGTGGAGATGCGGCCGACACGTCCGCCCAATTCTCCGCCACACTTCCCAAGAACCTAAGGCGCGGCGTTCAGAAAAAGGTGGGACATTTGATGCTCTCATTTCTTGAAGATATATTGCTATTTAAGCTGTTTCGGTTATAGTATCGTTCAATTTTTGTTGCTTATAAGCACGCACGTTTAATTATAACAAATTTTCATATTGCAGTTGGAGCGCAACGGCGAGAGCGCGAGCCGCTTGCGCGGTGGAGGGCGTGCGTCGTTGGGCGCCGGTGATTTGGCGGCGCAGTCATTTTCCGCGCTGTCGGTGGGCGGCGGCGGTGGTGGTGCCGCCGACGACAACTTCTCCGACTCCCAACAGCACAAACTCTCGGTGGGCTCGGCGTCGAGTGGTGGCCGATATATCGCCTACGCCAGTCCTGCAAGGTGATTTTTCTGGGGAATCTACTCGGTAAAATGTATGATATTGGTCATAATGATCACAAGATAATGGGTTTTCAAACCGTATAAAAAATAAACAGCGAAAACTTTTGACTCACCTTAATTCAACGTAAAATACTAACTTTATTAATTTTTTTGTGTTTCTTTTTTGTTGATAAGTTTTTCGCTGTTAACTTTGCCATTTTAATGATGCTGGTGAGATTGTTTTTGGATAATTTTCTTTAGATAATTTTCTTATTTGTATATTTTTCATTTAGATTTTTTGTGAATTTCAGAAGCGTTTCGTCGGTGGAGTCGCGGACCAGCCATCATCGGCGTACCTTCGACTCGCTGGCAGGGGGCGGCGGCGGCGCCAACGCCAACACCCGGCGCACGCCCAACTACTTGGCTCAGAAATTTAGCGGGTTTGATTTTTTTTTTCATAAAAAAAGAAATTTGTCCGTGATTGTTTATTTTGCGCGTTTTTCAGCACAGATTTCGTCGCTCCGGACGTGACACCCTCGCACGAGGACTTGTCGTCGGCGGGCTGCGCGAAGACGGCCGCCAGCCACGGCTCCTCCACGTCCATCGACTTTCTGGCGGCCGTCGACGTGGACGCGCTGAAGACACAAAATTCAAAAAGTGCTTTTTTTGGCTGTATTTGTAAGATGAATGGAGGGGGGTATATTTGATAGCAGTTGATGAGAGCAGAGCATAGATGAGCATCCTCTGGAAGATCAGTTTAGTCGCTTAAAGAAGACTTTTCATTCCTGAAGAGAAGATGTTTTCTGGAAATTATGCATTGGGATTTATTTATTAAAAAAATTATTTCAGAAATGGCGATGCACACCTCGGAATGCATTCAGGAAATGACGAAAGCCTGCGACAAGTTGCTTGGAGCTCGCCATTTGGTAATTTATTGAAGGGGAAAGTCTGAGGGGGGAGGGGGGGACAAGGTCGAAAAATGTCAATTTTTACTTAAAACCTGAAAAAGTTTCGCAAGGGGGCCCCGCTATAATACGCCACTGTTTTACTCCTTTAAGTTTGTGGCTAGCATTTAGCGATAATAACTATTCACTTTCAGATCTGCAGTGATTCGACGATTGCGGGCGCGGAAAAGGAGGTCTTGGTGGTGAATGTGAACCGCGCGATCGCCACTTTTCGCCATCGCCTCGACGCGGCCGGCGCCGCGCCAAATTCGCGCGTCGTCGTCGATGACTGCGATGTTTAATTGCTTTTTGAAAGAACTCAAGTTCTTGTCCTCTTTGCTACTAGCGAGCAGTGTTCCCAGATCAACCAACTACGCACACGCACACAAAAATCTTTACAATTAATTTTTCATGGAAACACACTGGCAAGAACGAACAAGGCTGGCCGGCTACGACGAACAACAAACAAACAATGCAACAACAACAACATGAATCCCGCCCGCCTTTTTTTTGTATATTGTTTTTTGAGAGATTTTCTTCGTGTCAGCTTTTTCTCTCATATTTTTCAAATACTTACACTTATCTTCTTCCTCCTTTTTTTCGTCGTTTGAAATTGCGGGTAGAGCCAGAAAAATAAATTCAAAGTTGTTGTTTTTTAAACAAAATATCAGCAAAAGCAAGCTCGGACCTTTTCCTCCTCCACTTTCGTCAATATTATTTATAAGATAAAAAAAGAATGAAATTTTCGACTTACATCAGAGGCGTAGCCAGAAAAATTTTCGGTGGGGGGGGGGGATAAAACAAAAAAAAATTTCTATTACTTGGAAAAAGTGAAAAAATTTACTACATTTCGGGGCCCATCTGACCCCCCCCTGGCTACGCCCATAACTTATGTAAAATTTTTCAAATTTTAGCCACATTTGTTTCAAAAAAAATTTAGAACAAGTAAGTAAGTAGAGTACGCTAAACTTTTTAAGCTAAATTATTCACTTTTAAAAAATTTTAAATTTTATTTTCCGATAAAATTTGTCGTCTTTGTGCCTTGCTAGAGCCTTTCCTCCCCTCCTTTTTTTACGAAAAAAGCTCAGTGTCTAATAATATATTTTTATTATTTTCAATTTAGCGAATTCGTTCGGAATGGAATTACTAATAATAAATAGGAGCCATATCATCATCATTATTAATATCATTACGATTATCATATTATTATCATACACATTTTTATGTGAACTTATTATTATTAATAAAAGCAAAATTCATATTGTTAGTTGATAATTTTTCATTTTCTTTTTTTTTGTTACACTTACACATTCATTCATTTCGCTTCCCCGAATTCTTCTTGCGCCCTTATTTGTTCTCTTCCCCTCCCCCACTTTTTTTCGATTGTGTGCCTTCCCTCTTATTCATTCATTTATTTGTTCGTTCATTCAGTGCAAACCTTAATTTTTCTATTTTTCTCGATATTTTGTTAAAAAATTAGCGAATATTTCCCAATTTTTTTTTTGCATTTTCGAATATATTTTTCGAAAATATCTTCTTCTTCTGCTCCCACCCATTTTGCGGCGAGATTTGCGCGTTATTTTTATAATTTATGCTTGCTTGCAAGAAGCAGTGCTGCTGGCTGCGGCTCTTGAACATCAAGCGCCGCAATTCAAACAACGGATCATCATAACTTCGAGGCTTTGTGAAAAACTTTATCGGTTGATGTGTTTGGTGGACAAATAAGAATACACTATTCGATTCACCTTGATGATATCTTCTTTTTATAAGTGGTCAAATTGAGTTTTTAATTGATAAAAACTTAACATTTCGTTTAGGAAGAGCCAGGGCTTTGGGGAGGATTTGATTAGACATTTGTTTTTATCTTCAATAAATGGCATGTTTATAAAATAAATTTATTAAGTTTTAGAGGAATTTTGCCGACTAAGCCTAGGTTTTTCCTGAATAACGTGTTCAGTTTATAAACATATATGCATATATTAAAAACTGAATTTTAACACTGATAAAGGGACCACTTATAAAAATAATCTGTTCAAGGCAAATCGAACAAGCTATACTTATTTGCCCATCAAACACGCACATAAATTGAGAGAGTATTGAAGCCTCAAACTTTTGAATGCGCTGATGATGAATACGGCGGATTTTCAAAACGAACTCCGGTGCTTGCCAGCTTGCCGGAGCCGGCAGCACCGCTTGCAAATGTGGACGAGAATTTGCAGTTTGGATTTTTTTTTTTGTGAAATTTTTGTGCCTCCGAAGTTTTTGCGCGCGCGCATATCAATGTGTAATTTTGTGGCGAAATTGAATAAAATTTCAGTCGTATCGCGTCATTCCATGCATTCGTTCGTGCGTGTTAGACATCGTGAATGAGTGAGAGGTCGGAGAAGATTATCGTCGACAAAAAAGAATTTTTTTTTAATTTACACACAAAAAGATGTGAATTTAAACGCGAAAAATAATTGCTTTATTTAACGAATAATTTTTTTTGTTCATAATAAAATACATACATATACATATTAAAATATAACAACAAAAATGCACAACAATATTACGAATAATTTTTCAATTGAATTGTTTTACATACATTCGGCACGAGAGAGAAATGTCGAAATTAGACAATTTTCACTTTTTGACAATTTTCGCAATTGCTAATTTTCACTTCTTCGCCTTTGACAATTTTCACCTCTCCATCATTCAATTTTGATTAATTCAGCTAGCTCTACGGTCATTTTTTTGGTATTTTTTTGCAAAGTTTATCCAATTTTTTTTCGAAAAAAATCGAATGTTCGCTGAGAAAACAGCAAATATTTGATGCGAAGGGGTGGAAAATGGCTTTAGAATCCTTTGGAAAAAATTGTTTTCGCTTTATCCAAAAAATACATTTTTAGATGAATGTGGGATTCTAAAAGTATTCAAGACACAACACTTGTTCATTTGTGCCGCTGTGACTTGAGTCAGAGCGGGAGCCTGAGTCGCGAATAAAATTTTTAGATTCTTCCCGGCGTCATTTTGAACTCACAAATTCGCTGGTGATGTGCTAGTTTTTTTAGAGATTCCCTTATGCTCCCTAAGGCATATAAGGGAATTTTTTTTTATCCACAAGCGATCTCTAGGAGAAATGTCTTCTTGGAGATCTGCAAAAATTCGCCTGTGTTAGAAGAGATCTCCATGAATTTCCATTTCTACGGGTTATCTCTCTAAAAACGTCAAATATTTTTTTCATGTTCAAAATTACCTCGGCTTGCGGATTCAAAAAGTATTCAAGTTACAGCCCTGGCTTATATACCCCCCCCTCCCCAGCCACACTATTCCCACCATTAAGGGCATGGCCACAGCAGTAGCAGCAGCAGCAGCAAAGGTTGTGTGTGTGGCTGTGCGGAGGATTGCCCCTGTGTACATATGTATGTATTGGTTGGCCGAACTTTCGTCCTCTTCGCATACGGCGTAACCAACCACAAGAATCCGCACTCTTCCACAATTGCTTGAGAATCGCTCGCTGCTCATTGATTCATCGAGAACTTCCACGGGTCCATCATGCCGGCGGAGGCGGCGGCCGCCGACGACGAAATCGCCGCCGCCGCCATACCGTATGGGCTGGTGGCCATCGACACCGCGCCGCCGCCGGCGCCGACGCCACCGCTCGACAAGTTGTATTGCAGGTAGTCCATCGGCGTGCCGGAGACGGCGGCGCCCGGATAGCCGTAGGCGGCGCCGACGCTCGCCGCGTACGGCCGAAACGTGGTGCAACTGTAGGGATAGTAGCCGCCGCTGCGCAGTCCGTCCATCGCGCTCATCGAATGGCCGAGCATCGACGAGCCCAGCTGCAGCTGCTGCTGCAGCTGCAGTTGCTGCTGCTGTTGTTGTTGCTGTTGTTGCTGCTGCTGTTGATGGTGTTGGCTGTGGTCGTGTGGCGGCGTGGAGTTCAAATTGGTCGTCGACGAGGGGTCGGCGCCGCCGTTCTCCTCCAGTTTCACCGACGCTTCTTCGATTTTTATTTGCAGCTAAACGTTTGTATATGTATGCATATATGTGTGTATTTATAAAGCCCGACACTTTACAGTAACCATTAAAAACGTTCAATCCAAACTACGATCCACTTTTTCATTTGTTTTTTTATTATTTCCATTTGGGGGGGAGAGGACAACTTGACGCAAAGTGATTCTTACTTTAAGTCGGATAAAAATCCAAGAATACGGATTTTATTTCAAATTTAATACAAAAATGAATGACATTTTTTATTTATTTTTTCGTAAATTTGGTAATTTTTCAAAAAAAGTCGATTTTTTTTGTGCCAAATCCTTTCAGGAGTACCTTAAAACAAGCTATTATTCTCTACACGCTCACACAACGCAAGTCTCATATGTAGTATTCGCAGCTTCAGCCTCGGGCGATTAGGCAAGTCTCTTGGATCCAAACTATGATTCACTTTTCAATTTGTTTAAGGGAGGGGGGGGGGTAGTATACGGAGCATGTGCCTTATGCTTGCGCGTAGCTTATGCTGGGCCATGCTGGTGATTTCAGGTCCATCACTCGGCGTCAAGTTGTCGATCGGCCGCGTATCATGTGTAGGGGATGTAAATAAAAATGGAAATATCCATAAAACTATCTATTATACACAAGAATGGTCCTTACAGGTGTAAAAATAGCAAGTCGTTTTCAAAGGTTATAGCCTACCCCTTCATTGCATTGGTTTCATTCATTGAATTACGAATTATTTTTCATAAAATTTTTAATTAAAAATTGCAAAAGCTACCAACCATATCATCGCCGGGCTCTATCGTAGTGCTGCTGGCTACGGTCTGATCGACGGAGTTCGAGGTGGATGAGGAGGCGGACGAGATCGCCCCGCCCCCCTCGCCGCCGTTCACCATACTTCTCAGCGAATTCGCCGCCGCCGCCGCCGCCGAGGATACGGTGGGATTCGAGGAGGCGGATGAGGAGTGATTATGGCCTTGATGATTGCTGTGGTGGCTGTGGTGGCTGTTGTTGTTGTTGTTGTTTTGTTGTTGAGCGATCGCCTTCTTTTGTTGTCTAAAATTCATTTCGTTCAAAAA
Source organism: Deladenus siricidicola (assembly GCA_009724625.1). NCBI lineage: Eukaryota > Metazoa > Nematoda > Chromadorea > Rhabditida > Sphaerulariidae > Deladenus > Deladenus siricidicola. Next base: position 54,732 of record SAUE01000243.1, read on the forward strand.
AAAAACTAAACAACAGAGTCGAGTCGACTTTACTGTACGCATGTTCGACTACTGTACCCTGCCCCATCAGCCCACCAACTACATACCGTAACTACCGTAGAAAAAGTCAAAAAAGCCTAAATGATTTCCTCCACAAAACATATATAAATGAAGTATTGGACTACAGTACTCTCCCCTCCCTCACCAACTAACACCGTAAGTACCGTAGAAAAAAAAGTAAAAAAACCCCAATTATTTCCTACACAAAACATACATAAATGAATTATTGTACCCTACTCGCCCCACCCCCACCAACTACCACCTTAAATATGGTAGAAAATGCCAAAAAGCCCCAATTATTTCCTACACAAAACATACATAAATGACTTATTGGATTACTGTACCATTCCCCCCTCCTCCGCCTCCCACCCTAATAACCAACTACTACCATACCACATATCACAGAAATACTACCATATCATAGAACTACTACCATATCATAGAACTACTACCATATTATCATAGAAAAAGTCGAAAAGCCCCAATGATTTCCTCTACAAAACGTACATAAATGAACGAATGAACGAATGAATGAATGAATTATTACCTGGCCTTTGCGCGACGATTTTTGAACCATACCTAGAAATAAAAATAAAAATATATAAACTATAATATAAAAAAAATTAAATTCACGAAGCAATGTGGCATGTGTACATGCATACATATGTACATACACATATGTAAACTGTGTGTGCAAATGTATGTGAACAAGAACAAAGAAACAAACGCTACCGTACCTGTACTCTCGACTCGGGCAAGTTGATTTTCTGCGCCATCTCCTCGCGCATGAAGATGTCGGGGTAGCGCGTCTTGTTGAACACCGTCTCCAGCACGTCCAACTGCGCGCGCGAAAATGTTGTGCGCTCGCGCCTCTGCTTTCTGCGAAAAAAATAAATAAATAAAATTAATACATAATATATGTATGTATGTGCATAACGATATGTATACGCACACAATGTACGTACATACATATACGCATACATATACATATATGCATACCTATACGCATACATATATGCATACATATATGTATATGAAGTGTGAAAAAGCGGCAAAAAAGAAAAATGAAAAAAATTCGAAAAAAATGCAAAATTTCAGTCAAAAATGGAAAATTTACGATTTTTGATTGATGATTTAAAATTTATTTTCGTAGCACCCCTGATACATACATACATACATACATACACACCAGGGGTGTAACAATTTTCGATTTTTGGCTTTTTTTCCTTTCGATTTTTGATTTTTGAAAAATTAAAAAATTTTTTTTTTCTTTTTTCGATATTCGGAATTTCAAATTTACTTTTGTTACACCCCTCTGATACATACACACATGTATTTATGTAAATACACACACACATTTATGTCTTATGAGCATAAAAATATACAATTTTTTGTTCGATTTTTTAAAAATAAGCTGATTTTTTTAAATTTTGAATTCTTTTTAGGCATAAAAAACCGGTTTTGTGAGCACCAAAAAACAAAAAAAATGTGAAATTATGCTTTACAAATTTTATTTTTTTTTATACAAAAAATTCGACTTTTTAAGCGGATTTTTTTCTTTCATACCAAAATTGAAAATATTTTTGTTCTTGCGCCGCGCTTACCCGAATCTCGCCGGCGTTCCGCCCGGCCCCCACAGGCCGCTGGCTGCGGCGGCGGCCGCCGCCGCCGCGCTGCAGTCGTTGACGGCGGCCGTGGTCGCTAGCGAGAAGCCGAGCGCCGACGGCGCAAAACACTGCGGCGAGCCGCCGGCGAATCCGGCCGGCGACGCGCTGCTGACCGCCGCCACGGAGGCGGCGGCGACCTTGCCGCCGAAGTAGGCGGCCGCCGCCATGTTCGCGGCCGCCGAATTCGGCAAATACGAGTTCATCATCGACGCGGCGGCCGCGTTGTCGAGCTCGCCGGCGCCGGAAATGCCGCCGTGCGCGCCGCCGCCCGCGACGCCGCCGCCGCCGCCGCCGCCACCGCCCGACGGACAGCCCCACGGGACGCCGCTACCAGCGCCGCCAATTAGATAATTGAACATTTTGTCTGACTTTAAAAAAGAAAAAAAAATTGTCAGTAAAGTGCAAAATTGTCTGAGAATATACAAATTTTTCATACTTTTTAACTGATAAGCGGACTACGGTAAAAAATGTACGCAATACAAAAATGATTAGAAGTAACATTTATTACTATTAGTATTATTATTATTATTATTATTATTATTATTATTATTATTATTATTATTATTATTATTATTATTATTATT
>SAUE01000244.1:0-16857 GCA_009724625.1 Deladenus siricidicola
GCTACATTATGCCTAAAAATTGAGTTGAAAGAAAAAGCAAAAAATTTTGCCTATGTTTTGTCCGCAACTGTATATGAAATGAGCCGAAGCAGGACTTTTGGCCGCCAGGAAAAAAAATATAATTTTTTAGCTTTTCTATTTATTTGACTTCGCTAAATTTTTAATTAAATGTTTTTCCAAAAATCAAGTTGCGAAAACCACAGAAGGAACCAAGGTAAATATAAAGCTTAGTTTACCCCTCCCCCAGAATTTCGAAACAAAATTTGGTCTAGAAAACGTAAAAAAACATGCTGATTGCGAATATGATTTTGTTTTTACATATATGTGCAATACAAATGAAAATATTACGACTGTGCTTATCGTATACCCCAACGAAATTTCATATCTCGGTGATGTGAAAATTTATCGTTATAGTTGGGCATAAGATGGGAATTTTTATTAAAAGGTTAAAAATTTTAATTAAGGCACTCTTTAATTATATTTTTACACGTGGAGTAGACGCTCATTGTCTTCTTTTTTCTTCTTTGGAAAAACGGTGACTTGACGATTTCTCCTGTTCGCCGTCTTTTTCGGCACATTCGACGACGCTGGTCTTCGAAACGTGACGTACGTGTACACAACGCTGCCAAACACGCTGATGTTCACGCCAACAAAATTCGCCCACTGAAAGACGTAATCGCCACTGGACACCATGCCAGCATACGTGACAATAAGATTCTGAAATAAAATGACTGTAGACTAACCCACTATAAATCACAACATAAATGTGCTTTAAAAAAGACGAATGTTATGTGTGTTAGGAAGTTCGCACCTTTATTGGACCAACGCACGTGGTCGTAAGTGCCGAATTAAAGGTACTGCAGAGAACCAATGAATAGTTAAGAATAAAACCGCACATACACGAAAGAAGGAAGCATGTAATCACAGGTATAGTCAGGCCAGTCTCGCCGACAAAATCCACTAACTGCAACAAAAAACAATTTAGACGTCATTAGAAAAATAATTCGACATATGTATACCTTGTCTATATCGTCGGTGAGAAAGTATGCGGCTAAAATAGTTGGCAGAATCATAAATAAAGAATTGTAGTAGAGCACACCGTACTTGCCTAGATCCTAAAAGACTATCTTTTAAATTCTGCAGGCTACAGAATTGGCCGATTAAAAATTTAAATTAAAAAAATTAACCTTAGCTTCTAGCTTTTTCTTCACAAGAACTCCGTTTGCCGCCGTGCAAATATTATTGATGAAAATTAGTGCATACCCGTACGCGTCAAAGCTCAAGTCGTAACTGAATGTGGAAAGGGTAAACGCATAAAAAAATTTTAAATTTAAAAGTACACAATTAAAATAAAAGTCTACATTGCAGCAATAAATGAGCCGAATATCATGAGGAATACGCTCACTTTCACTGCAAACGTCGGTCTTGTCCTAAAACGTAAATTGAATTAGCGAATATTTAAACCGAATTAAAATATAAAAATAAACTAATGAACTCTTAAATGAGGTTTGACTCTCTTTTCAGACACTAAAAATTATTAAAATTTCAAAAGAATACCCGAGAACCAAATATTCGAGAATCATCGTCATAAAAATGGAAAATCTCCGTAAGACCGTAAACATGGGCAAGCTGGAATAATATTGCATTAGATAAATAGAGAATATACATATATGAAATAAATTTACTTTGTTTTTTGCGTGCCGCCGAGCCCCGACACCAAATTAAATGCGTAGAATATTGGCAATGGAAATATCTAAATATTCATCCACAACAATAATTTATTAAATTTAAAAATCTAGATTCTCTTTCATGTAAGAATTAAATGTCGAATTTTAAAAGAAAACCAACCCTTCGCGAAATTGTGCGATCCAAGTGCGGATAGTTGACAAAACCCAAAACTTTTGCCGTAGAAAGCAACACAATCGTCACTGCCATTTGCCCAATGCCGACCAGGAGAAATGAGGGAAACCTGAAAAGCTTAAATTACTAGTTTTAATTATATTTTAAACTTCATAAAATTATGAAAAATTAAAAAAATTCAGCAAAACTGAAAAAAAAGAACTTACTTGAAATTTGTCAAAAGAATTTTGTTGACAAAGACGATGAGAACGGAGCTCAGCCCATAAAACATCGCCGAAAAGACCTTCTTCAGCGTTTCACTTCTATTGAAAGTGGCGTTAGACGACGTTGAGGATCTGCGTTCCCGTTCTTCGTCGCTTTCCGCACAATCGTCGGCCGGCACCAACTTGTAGCCGTTCGCCGCCGCCGTCGTGGACGGTGGTGGAAACAGACTTGCACCCATTCACACACACACTACAATCAAATATTCGTATGTGAAATGCAGAATTTCTAGATGAAACTAAGTCACAAGAGAAAACTCATCTGCGTTTCAGCGCATAAAATAAAAACAAAAACAAAATAAACTTGTTTAATAATTGTTTATTGCTCGAATTTTGGTATTTAAATGTTGTAAAAAAGTTGTTTGTGGACAAAAATTATGGCAAACCGATAAATTTACATATTGAATAGGAGTCAGGTTGTTCAAAATTTAATAAAAATGCTGGGATTATACCTTGTAGCAAAAATAGAATAGGTGTAAAAAGTGTGTAAACTTTTTTGCCACTTGGATTTTTGATTATAAAAAACGTTTGCGGTTTAATCTTCATAAAAAAAATTAAAAATCGGCCAATTTACATAATTGCAAAAAAGTTTAAAATAATTTTTTTAGCCTGAAAATTTTTTTTCAAAAGTGGAAGAAGTAATTTTGATTTGATCGAACACAATTTTATTACTCAATTATAAATGAAAATTTATAAAAAAATTTCGTTCAAAACAAAAATCATATTTGAATATGAAATTTAAGATGAAAATAATTTTTCGATATTTAAGGACTTGATAAGAAATTTGATGAGCAATGGTAACCATAAACAAATTTTAAAAAATTTAATGAAATGACTAAACTGTAGATGTCAAAATAGAAAATTTGAAAAGTTGCACAGTATAATAAGGAATTTCTAAATAATGTACAACAATGAAAGAAAATAAAAATTCAAAATAAGGTAGAATATGGCCAAAAATACGCAAAAAAATCACCGAAATACAAATATCAAAAGAAAAAAAAACTCAAAAAAATTTATGAAAAATTTAATTGAATTTTGGCTGAAATCAAAATTTTCTTCAGAAATGTGGCTTCGTTGAACATATAAAAATGGTAAATAGAAAAAATATACAAAGAAAAATAAGTAAAATAAAAAAACCCAATATATCACATGCTTGCAATCATCCTCGCTACTGTTATTGTAGCAACAAAAACACAGCTCTCGTCACAGCTCAATTCCGTAAACCAGCGATTTTTCGAGAGTGAAGTTGAATTCGTTGAGGGAATTCAACAACTTCGACAAATACGTCAAATGTTGAGGCTGACGCAAAAAGGCACTCTCGTCGTAGATTTGCATCGTTACCGGAGTCCACGCCATAAGCGGCAGAAGACCAGAGAGAATATGGTCTCTGAAAATTATTTTCAAAATGTCATAGCCAAAAATATTCCCGAAAAATATGTTATTAAAGTAGTAGCTTATGGAGAGAAGCATAGTCGGAAATTAATTTTGTTATTCATTTTCTTTTACCCCTCTTGTACCCACATACCATTCAGAAATGTGCCATTGGATCAAAGAAAATTTATTGGATTTACCAAAATAGATCCATGTATTATTTTAAAACTTTTTGCTTGTATATTATATATTATTTTTTGCTTATTCTATATATTATTTTTTGCTAATTAATTAATTAAGTTCTTTATGTAGGGCACAGTAAAGAAAAGATTACCGTAGCGTTAAGAGTATAAAAATATGAAATCTTCCTTCTTTCCCGACCGCGTTATTTGCACTAATCTTGACGACAAGATTATACGCATAAATTATCAATGATCGTTGTTCACGCGTCAATTTTCTCGATTCTCCATTTCGGAAAAAATTGGCAAACCACGCAAATACTCTCTCTGAATAAAATAAACGTTAAAAATTCATAACATTTCATCTAAAACACCAAAAAAAGACAATGCACAAATTTCAAAAACTAGAAATTCGAAACCAAAGAAAATTTACCGATATAGTCCCAGGGGTATGGCTGACGGAAAAATCGGTTCGAGAACAGTGTGTCTTGCCGACCCAGCTCGAAAACCTGCTCCAGATACGGTACCAGACCATTCTCACCGCACAAAAGCAGCGTGAGCCGAGCACTACTACGATAGTCCCTTTCCGTGAAGAAATGTTTCACCAAAGCGTTCACCGACATCCCCAATTTATGTTGAAGATCAGTGATTTTTGGAGCTTAAACTATGTAAATTCATTTTCAATAAAAAATTTCACTAATAAAATTCTGTTGAATATAAAAATTTATATTTCGTATTAGCATATTTAATAGTCCAAATTTTTCATTTTTCCCTCCACAAAAGAACTTTTCCTTCAATGAAAATAAAGAAATACAAATTTCTAAAAATATTTTAATTTTTCCAACACCAAATTTTTCATCCCCCCCTCCCCCACAATTTTCCTCTTTCAATGATAATAAAAGACCACAAAATTCCACTAATAAAAAAAGTTTTTAAAATAAAAAATACCAGCTTGTTTTGTGTTTGCGTAATCTCCGGAGCGTCCAACACTCGGCGATCGTCGCCGTCGTGTAAGGCTACCCGTTGAGTAGTAGAAATGTTGATTCGACTTCTGAGGCGGAAGTGTTCCACCACCAACGCCTCCCGCGCCCGAAACCGGACTCTCCGGTCGACTAATAAAATTGTTGAAACCGAAGCTTAAGCCTGATGAACTACCGCCGCCACCGCCCCCTCCGCCGCTTGGAAGAAAGGCATTCTCGAGTTCGGCGTCCGCCTCCGTCAAAGCAGATGGATTGGAACAGAAATTCTCGGCGACAAGAAGACGTTCGAGCGCGCCGTCATCCACGCCTCTGCCAAACCAACGACCGCAATGAAAGCTGTAGGTCTGCGCGGTGACATTATTTCGTACCAAGACCTAGAATGATTATAATACACATTAAAAATAAAAAAAAAGTAAAATACACACCAAACAGTTCTTGAAAATAAATGAATTAAAAAATACTCAACAAATAAAAAAACTTACATAATCCAAAAACCATTTTGAAGGATATGCGCCCTTTTCACCGGCAGAATGCCCAATCCGAAGTGTGGATAAAATTCCGAGATTTTTGAACTAAAAAACAAAATATGTATTAGTTCTGCTAAGATTAACAGAAATGTAAAATTACGTCAAATTTAAATTGAAGACTATTGGAGGGAAGATAAATGTTCGACGTTGAGCCCAATGAACCGGCAATCATTATCCATATCGACGAAGAGGAGAAGCGATCGATGCTTGCTACTAACGATACTTCATAACGAATTTCTAAAAAACCCAAATATTATCCTAAAAAATAAAAAATACGATAAAGTTATTCTCAACGAAACAAACTTGTTGAAATAAATGTGTGCGTAAAACAAGAAAAGTCGACTGCATTTAACGAAAGAATGTGATACAAGAATTGTTCACGCTCTTCCTCACAGCGCAAAAAAGCATATCGTTTGTACATTTTTCTTAAAATGTGGAAAATTAATCAATCACTTGAAAATAATTCAATTATCCAAAAAAAAAAACCCAACTGTAATAAATGTGAGTCCGACAGTACGGCCTTCAAGTGTTTGTGAAGCAATTTTCGCTCTAATGCCAATCGCACAAAAGCTCGTGCAAAACCAATATCCGTTTTAATTTCCGTCATGCGCATAACATTTCTATAATTTAAATCCAGCACTGTTTAAAATAACAAATAATAAATTTTTCGAAAAAAATTAAAATTATGATCAGATTCAAATTAAAAAAATTAATGCAAAATTAATGTACACCACAAAAAAACATAAAAATGTGAACAAAATGAAGGTTTTATATAAACCTAAAAATGTTAAAATCCTAAATTTGGCTATTTTATATGTTCACTTACTTCAAATCATAAGCCATGTGAGTGGGTAATGGCGGCAAACTCCTCTCCATTTCAATATCACCAACACCCTCCGTGGGATCACTGCCACGATGCGAGAAAACACCACGAGACCTCGATAAAGATCGCTTCCGCGGCTCCCTCTGCTGGGACATATGTCTGTGCGATCGACCCAAAGTGCGGCTTTCGCCCGGAATCATGGACGCTAGCTCTGAATTTCCCATTCCGTTCTCATCATCATTGGCGCACCCGCCTTTTCCCGACCAATGAGGAGCAAAATCTGAAAAATTTTAAATTTTAAAAATAGTAACTAAATAATTAAAAAAGTTTAGCAAGCAAGTGCAAATTAAGTGTAGATTTAATTAATGAATAGCAAGTTTAAGTGTTAACAAAGTTTAAATACCGTTAGTTTTTAAGTGTGAAGTTTTAAAAGTAGAAAATAAAATCACCGCTATTTTTTTAGAAAACAAAATCACCGCATATAATTACCGTATACTTCTTTTAATTTTAATAAATAAAAAATGCACGTTTCAAAAATATTTGATTCGATTTCGTATTGCATAAATATATGCTTTGTTCAAATACTTTTAAATGTATAAAATGTAAACCTTTTTAAAAGCGTTGAATACCAAAAATAAATAAATTTAAAATTCCCACAATTGCCAAAGAAAAGTGCAGAATAGAAAAAAAACCAAATCACAACACTATAAATATAAAAATACATAATATTAAAATATTACTTGAACGATATTTAAAAAAAATGTTAAATTAAATGTTATATATTATTAGTAAAAATATTATTGAGAGCATAGTCGAAGAAGTTAGCCTCCAAGTTTGTTAGAAATTAGATGCTGAATTCGCCTCCATTTTTAACACTCACCGCTAACAGAGCTCGACTTGTGCATTCCACCGCGGCTGGGCAGATTGTTGTTGATCGTCTTTTCAAATATACCACCTGCACTGCTGAATGAAGCGGCCGATGAGGTGACATCAGCAATTTTGCAGCGGGTCGCCCTTACTATTTCTTCAATGCTAGGTGCTATAGTTGGGCCAAATTGTTCCAACAATGTAGGTTTCGCTATCTCACTCCTCTCCTGTTGACGCAATTCAGCTGGCACAAAACTAGGCTGATCACTTGGTCGAGGCGGCAACAATCCTCGATTGTTACTTAGTGCTAGAGGTAGCCTATCGCCCCGAGCTGTAAGACTATTCTTCAAATCTTCGACTTTTGCATCCAACTGGTTATTGACTGATCCATTTATGCTGGATTCTAAACTTCTTGCGAAGTTGGTCGCCCTTGTTGCTGAAGCAGCAGCTTCAGCGCGCCGCTGTCGACTAGCGTGTCGCAGTCGTTTGCTAAAATCATCTTCGTGGTGATAAAAGCGTGCCTTCGAATCGTCACGTGACCTATCATTTCTTTCGCGACCCGAATCAGAAGATTCAGAATTTGCGGTAGACCTTCTCTCCGTACTTCGACCTCGTCGAACTTCTCTTGTATTTCCATTTTCGTCGTTTGGCTCCAAACTCTTTCTTTCCTTACCATCGGTAATATTCGGCGCTGCCGTAGAAGGATTTTTGGTAGCCAGTGACCGCGGCACTTCCACCGCAATCTTATCAATTTTGTCGTAAATGAAATTAGCCGCTTTTAGCAAGGAATTTTGCCAATTTGAATTTACGGCCTTATTGTTATTAGGTTCATTCTTCACCGGAATGGAATCTGGTTCAATACCTCGTAATTGCTGGATTCTAGAATCCTTTATCTGTGGCTCATTGCCGTATCGTGCATCGCTTGTCGGCAATATATGCTGACTTAATAGATTTTCCTTGCAATTTGCGGAGCTTTCCCTTCTGATGTCAGAAATTCCATCAATCGGAACAAGTTCAATACTCTTCGCAATTGACCGAATAGAATCCAGTAAATCGTTTAGCGTTTTGGCATTCTCACCCTCATTTTCAATGGCGTCATTGCCGTTTGAATTTTCGTTTAGATCTTGCATGCCTAATATAAATGTATGAAAAATCATGAAAAATTGCACGTCACAATTTGGGTGCGAAATAATTTTACGAATCAGCAAGCAATATCTAAAGCCAATACAATATCGCTTAACATTCTACTTAAAGCGAATTGTATTAATTTCATACATTCCATACGCTTTCGAAAGAGAATCCAAATAAGTGCTGTAGAGTGAATATAAATCGTTTTTGTTTGAAAAACGTAAAATAGAAAAAACACAGAAAAATTAAAGTTGTGTTTAAAGAGAAACTTTGAAATAAGTGTATATTAATTTTAAATTGACGCAAATTTTTCAACAACATTTAAAAACTTAGAAAAACCAACCAGGAGACAAGTTCGAGTAACGGTCAACGGGTTTTAAGTTTTCAAATTTTTCGCGGTCGTAATGGGAAAAAATATGAGCCCAGAGAGCGGATTTTCCCTAAAAGTGAGAAAATCATCACCAACATTTCTGAAATATTAGGCCGCAATTACCTGCTTCTTTTTAAGGCCATGCGCCCAAATGCGCTCCAACAAATCACACAATCCCGCTACCAAGGTATTTTCCTCCACACCCGTTATACCTAAATCTCCGTGCCCCAGATGTACAGCCTCTTTTCCCATTTTTGCCACCAACATCCTCTTTGTTTTCGCTAAATTTGGTTGATTAATCAAACAACAAAAAATAAACAGAATTATGAAAATTAACAAACTTTTAGTCTCCTTCAAAAGTTGTTCGACGAATTTTTTGTTTTGTTGGGCCAATTTCATCGGACTTTCAACAGCACTTTCGCCAAGACCTCGTATAGATTTTCCGTTCGGTGCAAGACGACTAGCCGCATCCTAAAGATAGCCAATAAAAAAAATTTCAGCCAAGTAATAACACATCAACGATCCATTTTAATTATAATTCAAACTCAGTAAAATATTTGGAGACAAAAAGAAACCTCAAGAACATTCAAAACTCGCTGCTTGCGATGTTGCTGCCTCCACGGACTCGACATAACACTGCCATCCATTCCAACACCAAACTTTACCATCATTTCGAAGTTCTCCGGATTTAATTCGGGAAACAATTCACCGACGCCCAATGGCTGCTTAATCTCAGGAGAGCATCCCGGCACTAACGAATCCTTCCGTGAGTTCAGCAAATGAGGCAGTTCCACCTCGTAATCCGCGCTTATTGCGATGTCCGCTTCAATCGCTTCCTCCTGATGACGTAAAAAACTCGGTGACATGAATAAGAAGTCCAGCGGACGCTCCGTCACCGGCGTCCGATGATAGTGTAAATTGGTCGCCGATTGAGAAGCGTTTGGTAATTGAGCGTCATTGCCGACAACGGCGACGAGATGTGCAATCTTCCGATCAAAATAAGAAATGAACCTTGTCTCCTCGTTTTGCGCCTGGCAGTGGGATAGAATCTTAGCGTCAACAAACGAAGTAAACATCTGCAAAAATAAATTCAAATGAATGACCGTATTCTTAAAACTGTTTCTTTTCGATTACTCGAAAATAATTTAGCAAAAAACTCGACTGACTTGTGTTTCAAGAAAAGCAGCCAAAAAAGGTAAGTAACTTTCAGGTTGGTCTGAAAGAAACGAAACTTTGTCAAAGTTCACCATCGACTCTCGATTTTCTTGTTCGTTTGCAGAGCCAATTAGAAAATGTTCATATGAGGCAAAAAGACTAGCAAAATTACACAGAAATAAGTCTCGAATTGCACGATTGTACTTCAATCCCTAAAAGCAGAAATAAAAATGTAACATCGGCGAATTAAGCGGAATTACCTTCAAATAAGCGTTGTAGGATTCAATGTGCTTGGGCGTCGACTTTACAGCAACATTCTTGCCATCCTTATCACCACCACCCGTCGCATTTTCGCGCGCCATTGTGGTATTCGAAACGGACGGCTCACCAACATTCGACGAGCACGATCGATCGTCCTGATTGTCCACTTGGCTTTGCGTGTCGCAAAAAGGATCGCTAATAGTCGCCTCGTCGTTAAACGAAATATTATTGTCGAAGGAGCGCGACATTCGCTTCATCGTCCAAAGATCGTTGCGATTTTGGCGTGCGCTTTCATTTTCCGAATTTTTTGAGGACGATCGGGCATTTCGCCTCAAAACCACACCTCCACTTTCCGCACTACAATTCGATGCGGTCGCTGAGCCCTTTGGTTGAGACAAAAATCTAAAAAAAATGCAAAACACATAAACGTTTAAGATCAAAAACAAAATAATATATAATGATATAAAATTCAAAGTCACCTCAACTGAATCTGTGAAATTTGTGCTGCAATTTCACGTTGTCTTGGAAATGATGGAATATCTTCGGGATAATCCAGTCGACCCGTATCAATATCAAAAATACATACACTGGACTAAAAATTAATATTATGAAGAAATGAAAAAGAAGTGAAATTGTTTTCTTTTTCAAATAAAATACAATAATATCATTAAAATACTACAAAAAATCTAACCTGAAATATTTGTTCCGGTATTTTGTCGTCATAGCACAATCCCATTAGATAAGGCACGGGTGCTTCCATAAATTTCAGTTGAGAATAAGGTAGAATAGGCACGTAAGTCAATTGCCATCGGAATGGAAAAATCAACGCGGAAAGACATTCGGCCACCAACATAAGCCTATCCATTTCTACAATAAAAAATAAGCTATCACAAAGAATATTTTGAATGCCATAAAATATTTAACCGTACGTTTTGAGCATATTAAAATCTGGTGTTCGAGCATAAAACACGTGAACAACTTAATAAATCTGTCGACGGTGATAAAACTGAAGAGAATTTGAATAGGATAATCGAATAAAGGAAGTTCATGACCGCTGGGTAGCTTAACTACCAAATTGCATTCACCGTAGTGAATTTGAAGACACGTTCCTGGTAATGGTAAGGGGACCTGAAACAAAACAATATTAACTTCATGGTTTAACAAGTAAATTAGTAAATTAATAAAGTAAATCAAGTTATTATGCAAAATAGACGGAAAAATTCGTATACTTAACCAACACCATATAATATAATGCAAAAAACCCATATTAAAATCTCATAGCAAATTTAAATACCTCATGTAGCGCCCAGTAAATAACGCTTTCGATAGGCATAAAAGGTGACGATGAATAAGAAAATTTTCCAGTCACCATTGCCCACAGCGAGCGAAGCAAATTTTCCACGGAATATACAATTGGCGCTCTCGTCACAAAACAAATACACTTTGACACAAAAATGGGTTTCGAAACGCTGTCATAGAAAGACATTCGCTTCTTACTGTTCCTGCTTTGACTACGATGACGTTGTTGCCTTCGAGGGGATTCACGGCAATCTTCGCCTGAAAACAAAGCTTAAAAATATAGCGTATATCATTTGTTTTTCGCATAAACGCTTAACGATATAGAATTCCAATATCGAGATGTTTCAGAAATTCAAACCCGCAGAAGATGTGGATCCTCTGCCAGCGCGCCGAGACGAGCTTTTTCGCGGCAAAGTATGATCGCCAAAAGTCACCGTACCAGGTAGGTATTGTGACTGATTTTGGTGCGGTGGTGGTACGGGTGGAGGATTTGATTTTCCGTCGTTTACAATCGACGAGCTAGCAGACGTTGGTGTGTTCGCATTAACTGCAGCCATTTGACGAATATATTCCATTTGCATATTGTATATTTGTTGCCGTACCTCGCCATCCAAAAGCGGCTAAATTAAAATGGATTAAAAATAATATTCTATGAAAAAGGCGTTCAACCATGCACCATTGGTGGAGGCCTTAAAGTAAACTAAAACTTATCGCAAAAAGCGTTAAAAATTTCAATTTAAAATATATATGTATGTGCAAGCATATATATGAAACATAACTAACTTCGTAAAATATAAGAGAGCATCCATTCACTCTAGTGCCATCCTCTTTTACCAGAACGAATGAGTGAAAATTTGGCTCCTTTGGAACTTTTCGCTCGGTGTAGATTTTTAAACCCTTTGGCATACATAACTGAAAAATAATACAATAAATAAACGCACTAAAATAGATCATACAGTATGACGTACCGCGGCTATTTCGTACGCAAACGGAAAGCCTTCCCGATGATTCGGAAAGTGGCATAAAACTTTCGCCTCATACGAACAATCTAACGGTGACTTTGAAGCGTCCAATAACGAACCCGTAGTTTGCACTACCAGATCCGATGATAATTCCGCAAGCTTATCGATCTAAATTGTAAATTCAAAAATAGACTTCATAGAAAAAAATAGACTTCGTACAACAAACTGATATAGTTTAGCAACTGCGTTAAGCTAGTCTCTCAACAAACTGAGTTCAGCAAAAAATCATGAACACTAAATTGAAGAAATAACACCCTTAAAGTTTTTCCGTTCAAGTTTATTGCAAATCCGCAATAAAAAGTTTTAAACGCATTTTAATAAAATTCACTTTAGAAATCATCTTAGCTCGCCAAGCGCGTTACAAAAATATTCATTTTAAAACTACGTATTACACCTCTATAAAAATTATCTTCCTCCAAGTTTTCCAAATTCTATGTATGTATATATTCGCCTTATATTGTATTTTTTTCAATTAAATCAAATGCAGACTCTTCAATTATTAAAAATTTAAAACATTATCAACCAAGATGAGTGTGTTTAATCAAAGAAAAAAAACGCTTAAATAGTTTTATTTTTTAATAAAATACAAATATACCTGAATACCCGTAGATTTGTCGAAGCCAATAACAGCAAAATAATCACAAAGCGTTAGATTCGATAGGTTCAGTAGTGAATCCGTGGCCATCGCTTTAGCGGAAAAGAATCCTTATCACATTCATTTGTTAAAAAGCATTCTTTACCGGAATTCCACTGAACAAATAGCAGTTTTGCTATAAAATACGCAAAAATGTGCACGTTACGCCAACTAAAATTCCGCTATTATAAAATATTCGTAAACTTCAGTGAGAAAAAATCTATTTTCTTTTGTAAAAAATTACATATTAATTTCTAATCGGCCCCTTGAAACATTGAAAATAGTTGAAAATTGAACACAAAAATTAAAAAAACAAAAAAAATTAATAAAAAAATAAAACACAAAAAAAGTTTAAAAATGTTGTGCTAAAATTTTTTTATTCACCAAATAATAAGTCTTTATTGTAATATCACATCATATCATACAACATTTTTTAAAATATTTATGCCAATAAAACAATGATATTCAAACCGAATTCCACTATTTAAAACTATTTTTTTGAAAATAACTATTTTTAAAAATATCATAAAAATTATATGTATTAAAGTCTTTAAACTATTTTTTAAATTTGTATAAAATTTAGTACTTAAATTTCAAAAAATTCATGTCAAAAACGAGAGAAAGCCGAAATTTCAAAATAAATCGTTTGGTCAATCATAAATTAAATTTGAAGCAATCTTAAACTAATATTTATTTCTATGCAAATTTTGTGATCGAAATTCACAAAAATGAACTCGATCTACATATTATCCAAACAATTGCATATAAATCAAGACGGAAAACGAAACGATTACTTGCGGCGATTTCCTCCTCCACCCAAAATAAAGAGAAGTCGAATGAAGATGTTCAATATATCCATGTACAAGGACATTTGCCTAAAAGCCGATTTTTAACTTATTATAATATTTAAAAAAATTCAAGATTAACTATCGTTAAAAAAAGTATCAACATAAAATCATATACAGTTTGAAACTTTGGAATTATTCATTGGCGTAGTGAGGGGAGGAAGTCTTTAAAAAATTTAAACATTTCTTTTTCAAAGAAAATCGGACATAAAAATTGAAATTTGTAGGTTTGGGCCCCCATTCACAAAATGTTTGGTTGCCTCCTCTCATCTTGAATCATTTTTTGAATGCCGTCGGAGTTTTAAACGACGATCCATTAAGTTAAACACGGCTTTTTCTTTCCTTGAATCCGAATCAGAGATGTGCTCACTTACGAGTTACGAGAACTTGCTCGTAATTCCGAGTTTTTGGTGTAAGTATTTTCAATTTCTTTTAAAAAAAGAATTCCATCCAAAAATTTAATAATTACGCACTTCCTCGGCTTTAGAGCAAAAATTGCTTTTGATCCGATGCGCAAGAAATCCGTCGAGAGCAAAATCAAATCAAAAACTGGTGTGCTTTCAAAAAGTCAGAAAGTCCCAACATTGCAGTGTTTCCACAAAAAATTTATTTTCGAACATGAAGCGCACTTAGCTTCATTTAGAAAAGTGAATTGGCAATATGAAGTACTTCACTTTATTTGGAAAAGTGAAGTGGCAAAGTGAACACTTCAACTTCAACTTTGCTTTTC
Organism: Deladenus siricidicola; assembly: GCA_009724625.1. Lineage (NCBI taxonomy): Eukaryota > Metazoa > Nematoda > Chromadorea > Rhabditida > Sphaerulariidae > Deladenus > Deladenus siricidicola. The sequence goes on from SAUE01000244.1 coordinate 14,312, forward strand.
ATTTTTTCAAGTTGAAGTTGAAGTCTTCACTTTGCCAATTCACTTTTCTAAATAAAGTGAAGTACTTCATATTGCCAATTCGCTTTTCTAAATAAAGTGAAGTGCGCTTCACTTACGATTTCATGGTGAAAACTTACTTCATTTGGAAACACTGCAACATTGGTCCTAGAACATCACTCAATTTCAAATACGATAAATCAATAAACCATACGCATTAATGGGATCGAATCCGTCAGCCGATTTTATATGAACCAGTTGTCCGCTTTGATCATAGTACGTCTGAAAACGGCCGTTCGGCGTCCTCTCGGCACTACGAATAACGCGCTGTGTGTCGTACAACAAAAAGGCAGAGAAAAGAATCAATCCACCGTAGACGACGAAAGACGCAAGACCTAAATTCAACAATATTTTATTTTCAAATAATTGTTTACCATATTTAAAATCATTTGATAGCAACAATAATCATGACAAAAACACCAAAAAAAATTCCAAAGAATCGGAAATTTGATTGACAAAATTGAAACTTTAAAAAAACTGCAAAAAATGTGAAATACGGCGTAGTTAGGGGCGTAGCCAAACTTCATATTCTCCCTGGAAATATGAAGTACAACTTTTTACTCTTGGCTACGCCTCTGAGCGTAGTCATTACAAACGATAAAATACCTGCGCCAAGTGCAGAGCCTGCCGGGAAGAAGAAGGTGCCAATGTTAGCCGCAAACACTAAGCTGCAACCCATCGCCAACGGCCCCGCCATTGTCAAAAACTTCTCCGACGGCGCACAAATTGCAGTAGCGGATAAGCCTATATTACACATTCAATTATAAAAAATAAATAAATTTTGCAAATCCTTCGAATATGTAAAAGATCGAATAAAAACATATCGCCCAGAATTTCTCATGGCAGTGGAAATTTATTAAAAAAATTTTAGATGAGAAAGAGTCGACAAAAATATTTACATGAGAACATGAAAGAATTTTCAATAACACATGGGGCAGAGAATTCCTCTTCCCGCCCCGACCCTGAAAACGCCATTGTCCAAAATGTCCAACAACTTTATTTTTTGTATTAAGAAAAATTAAAAATAGATATCATGTAAAAATATAAAAAAATTAAAAGATACCAGCCGTAATTGCAGCCGTGTACCACGCCGCGCGGATAGCCACCGGTCCGGCAAGCGCACAAATTGGAGCCAACAATGCGCCCATCACACCACAGTGAAGCGCCCACGCGCCATGCTTCGCCAATGTGTTTTCGTAGGGAATTGAATGCGCCAACGCCGACGTTCCCACCATCACCGCTATCCACCCTAACGTGTTCTACCAAAGACTTTTTGAAATCAAAAATTCAATTTAATTTTAGTGCAAATCTTCCTACGTTATACAGATGAAGAAAAATCCTTAACATTTACATATAAAAGTTCCTATTCAACTTCTGCAAAAATAGTCATCCAAACAATATTACATCATTAATTTTATATTTTTTAAGAAAAAAATCTAACCATAAGGCTCCCACGAGACGCAAGAGACATAATCATCGGCGAACGAGCAGCGCCAATAGCGGCAGTCGCCGTCAATCCGAGAGCACCCGCCAAATAGCCGTATGTGTGCTGAAGTCTTTCACGAACATAGACAGGCCACATCATGCTACGATCGATGGCGTTCACCTCCTTCGACATGCCAAGTCCATAGTAGCATAACATACCCACTCCGAACACCGACGCTCCCGCCACCGCATACGTGCCGTAGATGAACGGCTTACCGGTAGTCGGACCGAGAAGGCGTTCGCGAAGCGTAGGCCCGGTAGCCGTACGCGTCTTGAAAGACTAAAAATACCGAAGTAATCAGCGTATTTAACAGAATTGAACCAAATTTTATTTTTACTTAAACTTGTTTTCACGAATAATCAGAAAAGCCAAAAAAATAAATAACGACAAGAAATAAAAAAACGCCAGCAAAAACAAATGACCACAGAACTTTACACTGAAGACTTTTTTGATCAGGGGGAAAATGAAGAAGTACCAATTACATATATGTATATAAAAATGTAGTGCACTATATTGCGGTTACGCAAAAATTTGTTTTGTAAGTTAAAAACACTTCTTCTTATTGAAAATACACTAACAAACTGCTCCGTGAAAGTGCGCCCCAATCCATTCGAACGTGCGCCACGCACAGCGGTCAATGTAAGCTGGCGAATATTAGTCGTACTCAGCGCTTGATTTCGGTACAGAGAGCCGTAACACAAACGAGAAAGCATCGTCGTACTCAGGAATTAAACTAGTGAAAAGCTAAAAAATAGTTGATTATATCATAAAATATCCCCGAAAAACAGAAAGTCCCTCCTAGCTAGCTACACTCCCTCCTTATCGACTATATGCAACACCGAAATTAGATAAATGAAACATGTTTTCTTACAAGTTTTTAGCTATTTAACACACTGCATCCAAATCCAAAAAAATCCAGTCTAGGCGGTGCCTGTATTCGCCGAAATTACCGCAAAGCCTTTTCAGGTTTTGGTGATGGTGGTTGGGGGGGGAGTGGGTACTT
>SAUE01000244.1:40276-51281 GCA_009724625.1 Deladenus siricidicola
GTCGCGAAGGTTGTAATTGGTTGAACAAAATTATGTGGCGTTTCGTGAAAGGAAAATCACAGCCGTCGGAGATTGACATGGTTTGGGAATTGACAAAGCAGATCGAAGGCCACACCATTTGCGCGTTAGGCGATGCGGCCGCATGGCCGGTTCAGGTACCTATTTTTACGATGAATTGAATCAGAATCAGTGCGAAACGAAAATTATTTATTAAAAAAGTCGAAAAAAATTTTTGTGAAAAATTTCATTTCACAAAAAAACAAAATTAAAAATTTTTTTCAACAAATTATTGATAATAATAAAAGTTTTAAATTTTGTGAAATAAAAAAATTTACGGGAATTTTTTTTTCATGATAAAAAGGATGGAAAATTTTTCACTTGAAAAAATTTACGACAGAAAATTTAAAAATGCGTAAATACGTTTGGTTTTAGGGATTAATCCGCCATTTCCGACCGGAGCTGGAGCGTCGGATGGCTGAATACGCTTCGAAAAATCCTGAACCTAAAATAAGCGTTTCCGTTTGAAATGTTTTGGATTGTAAAAAAATAGTGTGTAAAACAATAAAAATAGTTGTCCAACTGTAAATAATGTTCCTTGATTTCTAAAATAAAATATGTTGGTGATTTCGGACTCGGTTTTTTAAAACTTTGGATTCCCGACTTAGGAGTTCAAGAAAAAGGATTTGAATCGTGATAATTTTACTATTCAAAGTATTTTTGGAATTTTCGATTTTCGGAAAATCGGCAATTTTTTAAATTCAAATATTTTTATACTTTTTGTTCACCTCAATCATCTAGCATTGATTTTTTTAAATAAATGAAAAGAACAGCGAAATTTCCCTTTGTTGTCGGGGTAATAATGTCTGCGGGGTAGGCTAAAAATATGAATTTTTAAAGGCTCTTATGCAAGCAACGGGTTCATGTTATTTTTGGAACACTTTCAATGGGCTTTCTTTTGGCACCAAAAACCCTACATAAAATTCATGCATATGCTATCTAATGCCTAGGCATTGTGATGTCGTTTCTATGCACAACCAATATTTATCTTTGTAAGATGATTAATTATTATATGCGGAGCCTCAGCCAAGTCTCATAGCTATAGTCGGAATTTTTATTTTTTACGCGCATAACAGGAAAAATTTAAAAACGATGTCTCGAGCGGAATTTTATTTTGAATGAAATTGAGTGTTTCCAAATTTTGGCTAAAGTTAAATTTCGACTTTCCCGCGCTTTTTTCTATCGCAGACAGCACTCATATATTTGGGTTTTGAGCATTTTTGATTACATAGATCAACATAATTTTTAATGGGCTATCCGCTGACATATCTGTTGCCCACATTGATGAGATACTCAGGCAATCCAGAAAAGCGCGGGAAAGTCGAAATTTAACTTTAGCCAAAATTTGGAAACACTGAATTGACATGAATTCAAAAGAAATTCAAATTCAATTTGAAATTTTTGCGTGTAAAGTTGCCCGTTGTGAAGAAAAACTGCAAATTTTCAAGTAAAATCTCAAATTGTGTTTAAAATATCACAGAAAACAAAACGTCAAAATGTCGCGTCGAGACAGTTGATTTCAGGTACGTGCGTAAAAAATAAAAATTCCGAATTTTTTTGACAAACGCACGTGCACCAAAAACCCTGAACTTTCGAAAAATTGAAAGTTCCATGAAGGGCCTCATTTTTCAAGTCATCCAAAAATTGTTCACTTTCGCTGGTAAATTCTATGAAAAAATAGTACATACGTTAATAAAAATTGAGTAATTTGTTTAACGTCTAATTTCAATGGAAAATCTGCAGACACATACGATGAAAGAAGAAAGATAACGTAGAATTTTATAGGGCTAAACAAAGGCTAAAAAGACGCGCGAACGACAACAAAACATTAAAAATTTGGCGGGAAAGAAAAGTTTGAAACGTTCTATTATTGTTCAGTTCAACTACTATCTTACGGAAAATGGCAAGTCTCATTATTATTCACTTTTTTGTGAATGCCTAAAGTGTAAGAAATTGCTGCAGTTTGAATTTTTGTATGGATATTTCAATAATATGCAAAATTTTGAAATATTTTTGGATTGTGTAAAACCTTTATTAAAATTACTTTTAGCTTTATCTTCTTTTTTTGTGACGTCCAAACGTTATAAAAAACTCAAAAAACAACGTAATTAGAATATAAATTTTGAAATAAAAGGCAACTTGAGAAATTCAGTTTGGCAAAATTGAGAAGTATTGTGAAATTTCAATTAAATGTCAATGCTATTTATTAAGATTACTTTAGGGGATATTTAATTTCAAAATTTTTCAAAATACTACATATACATACAAACGGAAATGGATGGTTCTACATATTGGAATAATTCATGCTTTCTCCACTTTATCTAAAATTTTATTTTATTAGAATACAACAACGATATGAAATCAATTCTAATTTTTGTCTCCGCTTTTTGCATACATGTTTTTCGAATTTTTTTGCAATCTTTTTACACATTGAAAACCCAGCTTCAAATGTGTGTTGCCTATATGTAAATCGCTTTTACAGATTGAGATCGTTTGCACGTTATTTAGAGAATTGTAGAAGAAAAATAATCGCTACCATCGGTGCAATCTTAACCAAAACTGAATAATAATGGCATTGAAGAAAACGGCAGAAAGGTGCACATTTGAAAGAAGTGATTTTTTGAATATTAACGACCTCGATGTTTTTGTTTTTGTATTCGCTTTGTGTGTTATTGTTATTTTTGTATGCTGTTGTGTTTTTCTTTTGCGTCGTTATATTTTATTGAGCATGTAACATGAATTGATTGATGGCGAAATTACCAGATTTGTTTGTTGCAAGAATGTTCAGCGCCCTCAGATAGAATCTCTAAGTTTTAGTGAATGCCATGTTTAAAATGAGGAAAAATCGAGAATAAAAAAATACGCGATTTTGTATCTGATATGCAAAATTTAGCAGCGGAGAATTTTGAATCAATTCTGAGATTAAAAAATTCATTTGTGAATATTATAAACATAGGATTTCGAAATTTTAGGTTATCAGATAAAAAAATTATGAAATTCAATGAAGCGAGCGATTATGATCTGATGAACATTGATCCACAGTAAATAGTTAAAAGACAAATTTTCATCCATTATTATTATAAGCCAGATTAGAAAATTGTAACAAAAGGTAATCTGTCATCTTGAATTATTTTTGTTAAGATATTTTTGTTTTTTATTGTTAGAAAGGAGGACGGGTCAGTAAAAGGTTGTGAATTTTATTACCAAATTCAACTTTAACGGCTTTCTGTTTCTAATCGCATTCATCTTCAAATCTTTTCTGACACTTTTTATTATCGGGGACAGAGAAGGCATTTTTGTAAGAAATTATTTGTGTTCAAATAAAGATCGCGCTCTCCAGCATTGGCATTTCTACTCATTTTCACAACGACGCCCTTGTCATTTATCTCCATTGTCCATCAACTTTCCTATTCTTTACCCATTCCGCCAATTTTGTAATTTATTCTTTTTCTCCGCTTTTCTTCCCCTCCCCAAAAATTTAACGTATTTTAATTCCCACTTTCCTGAAATAAACACCCAAACACAAATGTCTGTTGCGTTGAATTTGGGAGTTTAGTGATCAAAATCGTTCCTCCTTTTTACTCTTAAAACGCTTCATTCATTTAATTTGAGAGATGTAACAACGGTGGGAAGAATTAAAAATACGATACATTTCACACCCGCCTTTCCCATTCTTCTTTCTTAATTTTTCGTCCGTTGCCATTCTGCACCCCCTCCCCCCGAAAACGCATTTATTACCCGATTACCCCGACAAAGACGTTTATTTTCTTTTTCTCAAACAATTTTTGTGTAGGATTTTGTTTTTTGTGCGTATAATTTCCATTTTGTATTCAAAAATGTGACATGACGGCACGACCAAAACGCTTTTTTCCACTTCTGAATTAAAGACTGCTTTACAAAAATTTGTTTGTGCTGTACTTTTTTTCGCATTTTTCGATTGGAATAAATATTTACCGAAAGGTTAAAGCTTTAGAACTATGTATGTAAACTATTTAGAACTGTATGCCAACTATTTAGAACTATGTATGTAAAATGTTAACTTACAGTAATGGCGCTAGAAACAAAAAATTCGTGTTATACAGAAAAGTTAAATTAGATCAAAAATTATTTGCTTAGCCATCCAATTGGATTTTCAATTTAAATTTGCTCCATCAATGAATCAACGTTTTGTAAGCCTACATCAGTATCTTGATTCAAAATAAAATTCTTAGCATTTTCAGATTCAATTTCAATTAAAGTTGAGATCAATTTGAAAAAAGTACAAATTTCCGAAATAACCGTATTCGATTATTTTAACACTTTATTTACTTCCAGATTTGAAGAAATTCAAATGAACTGAAAGTATCTAAAAATTGGGAAAAATTCAAATGAACCAGTGTTTTCATTTCAGTGAAATAGTTCACGAAAAATGGCATTGAAGTAAATTTCCATTTCATGGTTCAAGTTGAAATGGCAAAGTGAAATCATTTTATTTCAACGAAAAAAATGATAAAGGGAAATTTTTTCATTTTCATTTAAAATTCACCAAGTTGAAATGAAATCAACTCACTTTGACACTTCTCTTCTTCGTTGAAATGAAATGGTTTCACTTTGCCATTTCAAATTTAATCGTGAAATTGCACTATTTTTATGGAAACTATGGTGAACTAATATTCTGATTTCGTTTTGTTTCGAATGATTTGAACTCACGAAAAATTGAATGATGGAACACACTATCTATTGCCAAAGTTATAATCGTATAATTTTTTCAAGGAAGTAAAAATTTTGAACAGACATTTTTGTGTTGATTTGTTTACAAATGTTATTTTGAAATCAACTCGAATTTTCCAAAATTTAAAATTAATTCTCTAAACAAATTGTGAACTTCTTTAAAAATACATTATATTTATTGGATGAAAGCTACGCTTAATTTTAATTATTACTTTGCTTGTGGATCCAATTGTAAAGAAAATTCAAAACATTTGAGCTGAAAGATCTGAATCCTCGTAGAATTTTCAATGCGATGGGAGCCAAATAGATCTCAAATTTATTCAATGCTATAAAGACTTATAATATGAACCAAGTGACTTTCAACAAAATCTTAATCCAAAGCATTTTGATATTAATAATTGCCATTTTACACTATGGTTCAATATCATTCGCTTTAACCCTACTGCTTCTTTATTCCAGCAAGAAATTATTTAAAAATTCAATAGAAAAATCATTAAAGAACGAATCGTCGTATCGGATGTTTGGGTTATATTCGTGACAGACATTCGGTTCGAGATTCGACCTTTAGTTCGATTTTCACCTTCAGATTGTTTGTTATTTACATCTTCAAATATTAACTTAAAATTTTTTATTGAAGATTCAACCAAAAATAACCGTGTTTTTTGGTAAATATCCAAAATTATTGTACAAATTATCTCCTGAACATTTGTATTAAAATTTATTTTCGTTAATCTTTTAGTGTGCGCAAATTCAATTTAAATTTTTTTTATTACAATTGCGAAAAAAAAAATAAAACGTTTAGAAAATCCCATAGGCACCAAAACAACGTTTAAAACTTAACAAACTTGAAGATAAGTATATGGGCAAAATAGGCTCAATCATTTCAAGCTAATTCACCAACCATTTTAAAAATAAGTACACATAATCAGAGAAAAGCGCATAAATACTTAAAATATGAGAAAAATAAGTTATAACTGAACTGAATCGATTTCTACTAAAACCTTCTTCCTTACAACACAATTCGAAAAAACGCGTTTCTCTCCTACAAGCTATAAGTCATTCAAAAACCCTTAAAATGTTTGAAAAAATTTGAGCTTTTCTTAACGACAAGAATTCAAAAATTCGAATCGTTTTTACCCTTCATGTCAGTTTTTTATGAATATTCAACAAATGTATTTTAGCCTCCATTTTCAAAAACAAGTAGCTTGTGAAGCTTCCTCTAGAAAAACAAACAAAGAAAACATTATTAAATGAAATTTTTCTAACAGTTATGATCGTTCTAATTGATAACTGACCCACTTTCAACTTGCCTTTCATTCACTTCAAAAAGTTTTTTTGTAAAAAAAACATAAATGCAATTAAAAAAGCATTTTAGACTACTTTTTAAAATACAGCAACATACTTTGCAATAACAAAAAAATTAAAAATTCGGGTTGAAATTTATAATATCCCAAAAGTATGTAAGAAATAAGTCGATGTTAAGGAAATTCCTGGAAGTATGTATTTCTTAATAAGCATAAACAACAAAATAAAAAACAATAAATTAAAATATAGAGGGTCATCATAAAGAAGAAAAATTCCTAATTGCAATAAATATTCAAAAGAACAATTCAACAAAAAATTGTATATGGAAAATAATTTAGCAATTAAAAAAGCATTTCAATTTTTTTCGCAGTTAGGCAATAAAAAATAAGTTAAAAATTGTCAGATGTGATGGCTCGAACAGGTTGAAATTTTTTAGATAAAACAACAACTTAATAATGTTTTCCTTCGAAAAAATATACGTAAAAATAGCAACAAAAAAAGAAGCAAAAACAGGAAAAAACCTTACCGACGATTCGCCGGTTTGAGAACGCGATAGATGCGCACCAGCCAATGTTCCGTGGTGTAGGCCTCCTCCAGATTCTCCAACTCGAAGTCCTTGTTACCGATTTCAGCGTGACGAACGCGATCATAGCCGGTAGGTCGTCCCTACAAATATTTTAATCATTTAACATATGTAGTAAAAAAACATGTAGTAAATTCAGAATGTCATTTAACGTTAAACACCTACATGTTCCGTGAAAACGGCTCCAAAGCGATAGAAACATAATTTATACATTAGGCAATTCAATAAGGTTGGGGATCCTTCGCGATCGACGCGGAATTCCCCATTCTTTGTATAATAATCGTGCTCTTTAATATGTTCACCTTCCGGAGTCGAGCCACCAATTCTCACCATCCACAAAAATTTGTTTATGTCTAGAAGAAAACAAATTCTATAAACCACTATCGTATTGAAGGGGAGGAGGGGATGGGTGATATGGCGAAAGCATTCTCCCATTGAGAAATTTTTGGAATTTTTTAAAATCCAAAGCAAAAATTGAAATTTTTAAATCTCTGCCCCACCATTCGCAAAAAATTAAAGTAAAATTTTTGGTTGCCTCCCTCATTCCGAAATATGCCAGTGAAATAGACAATTAACAATTTCGCAAAACAAAAATACCGTCAGATGAGTAGCCAGTGACACCGCCAAACAATACTAATACGTAATCCACATCCAGCTCCCGCATGATTTCATAAGCGTGACTTTCATTCGATGACATTGCTTGGCTAAAAATAAAAAAAAGTTAATAAACAATTGTCTTCTAAGCAATATGAAAAGCGAGAATTCATATGCAATTATTTCATGTAAATAAACGCAAAAAATTAATTAAATCAATTTTACGTACCCGACTCGTGAAATGTGTGTGTTGTTCCACGTGTTATTGTCGACCAAAACAGTTCGATTCGCCATAGCCGTAATTTGATAACCATAATCCCACCACGACATGACCTTAGCATCCTAAATAAAAAATGCGTATTTCTTCAAACAAAACGTTAAAAAAAGCTGAAAAACCTCAGGAGTGTTCTGTCGTAGCCAATAATAGGCCTCTCGAAAGTCGTCAAAAATAACACGGCCACCACCGCCCGAACGTGCTGAAAGCACAATACTCGGACTACTGTACGCCTCAGACGTCACCCAGGTACAATGGAACACATAAGAAAGCAAAAATACGGTCAATATTCCGACAACACCCATCGCAACCTAAAAAACGATTGTTTTCAGTTAACAAAATAACTCTACATAAGACGAGCTTACTCTACACATGACTTTAGAAAATACATATTTTTCAGCTTAAAAATGTACATAATTTTAAAAACATTCACCTCGCTCTTGTACGGGTAATTGTCCTCCTTGTGTCTTTTGCCGCCCTTTGGAAGATCGGATTTGGTTTTATTGGTGGTACTCTGCTGGGTGGCAGATTTGCTGTCAGTAAAATCGATGTTTTTAATGAAAGTGGACAAAACGCTAGACACCGTAATTCCGCCCAAGACGCACATAATCGGCGCAAGCACGAGCATAAGACGAACCATCACTCCCGAAAAGTAGATCGACGTCAGACCGTAGAGAATGACGAAAATGTTCTGATCGCTGAGATTTTTGAAGCAGAAATACAGACCGGCTAAATTGTGACTGGAGCGTTAAAGTTCTCAAATACAAAAATTCTCTTGAATCAACCTGGAAACGTAAAGACCAAGAACTGCAAATCGAAGTAGAAAGAGCTCCACGCGGTCGGTTGATGCTCGGAAACGGAGGCGATGATCGGAATGTTGTTCTTGGCATACGATGGGTCCAACAGCGAATAGAAACGACCAGTCCATGGTGCTATCTCTGTAACATCATAATATGTATTATACTTTGTACTTCAAATACAAATTTGAACAAAAATTTCAGTTCCAACAATAACTATGTAAAATTTAGAGAACATAAAAATATTCGTAAGAAATTGGCGGACCCATAAAGAGATAGGATAGATGAAGGGGTAGCTAGAGAAATTTTAAATACCTTTCAATACAAAATAAAAAGTCTGCCGAAAGCGTTCCAAAAAAACACCACTAACTTTAACTCCTGTTCTTTGTTTAAAATTTTAGCTCATCCCCCATATGAAAATTTTTGAACCCATCAATTTAAAAAAGAACTTTCACTACAAAAATATAATTCAAAACCAACTTCAAATAAAAACGTCTATTTAAAAAAAAACTTGTTATAAAAACCTTCAAAACACAAAAAAAGTATTAAAGTTAATTTACTGTGTAAAAACGATGCGACAATGAGAAACAACAATCCCGCACCACCGGCCACCAGCAAAATGGAATTCAGAACCAGCTTGAATTTCTCCGCAGACATTTTCGAACGCATCCATTGAGCGAACGCCATAATTTGGCACAATCCAAATATGCCAAATGCCTAAAGAATTAATATATTTTTAATAAAATATGCGAAATAAAACTTGCTTACTCCCATGTGTTCAGAAGTGGAGACGGGTTGGAAGCCGACGAATGGAATCTGCATGGACAAAATCGTTCCCAAAGCATACGTCTAAGAATGTAGTAATCATTAAAGGCTTGTTAATAGTGTTTTAAGCAGATAGCTTATTTAAAAATTTAAAAAATTACCGTTGAATAAGCGATGTAAACGCGATGCGAGAAACGTCCAGTACAAATCAACGCCAAAACGTGAAGCGGAATTAGGTTGATGAGAAAGACGTAACCGCCCCAACTCGAGACCATATAGAAATATGCTAACGCGCACGCGGCCGCGTAGAAAATCGACCCCGACTTGACGGCCCTAATCCAGAGATAGTAGGTGAAAAGCATGCAAAAGATGGCGATCGCCTCATTATCGTACGAGCCCGCCACCGATCGTGAAATATAGCCGGGCACAATGGCGATGAGTCCTGCCGCGATAAGGCCGGCACTTTCGCTCTGAAAAAAAAAACAAATTTCAAATTTATACTTTAAAAAATTGTGGAAAATTGTTGAACATAAAAAATGTTAAAATAATAATATAAAAATTTTAAATAAAATAAAAACAATATTTCACTCAACAATAACAAAATTAAAAATTGATTAGTGCAATTAAAAATAAAAATTACCTGGACTTCTTTGGTGAACAAGTAAGTTACGATAACAGTGAACGAACTGAACAGCGGAGCCAGAAATACGCAAACTTCGCGAATATCGATGGATAAATTGAGAAAATTAAACACTTTGTGAATTATTGCGCTTGTAACCATAAGACCTAAAATACAAACAGAAAAATTAGACATATCGTATAGCGCAAGAAAAGCGAAGTAATTTTACCTGGATAAATTGTGCCACCGATAATACGGCCGAGTGGATACCAAGCCTGTTCATCGAACCTAAATTTCACAAAATCCAATTACGTTATTGTTTTCATAATACAGTTAAAGCAAATTGTACTTAAAAATGGGTGAACCAACTAAAAAATAATAATTTTATTTTGTTCTAGGCCAGTTTTTCGTTCTGAATCCAAACATTAGTTTTGACCACAAAGAAGAAGAAAAACCATGCCTTACATTCAAAAACCCATAGTTAGACAAAAAAACTAGTTTGACACCATGATTTTTAAAATTTTTAAATAAACTAACGTAAAATATCGAAAATCTGAAGCAAGAGACAGATTACACTACATATAATTAATCCGGCAGAAAATCCACCTACCAATTGTGAAAATTATAATAACCCTCTTCGCTTAAAAATTTCGTTGTACGATAATTAAAATAAGGATCGAACTCATGAATGACCGACTCATAGCGGATAACAGCAAACAAACGAACAAGGAAGGCAACCACACCAGACAACGTCAAAATCAACAATTTCAGAAGTGTTTCTTGTTGTTCCGGTTTAATTAGTGGATCAGCGCTTGTGGTTATCGCCATGGCTCAAACCTAAAAGTATGATTGATTGGAAATTATGAGATTTTAACAAATATTTGAAAGAAAAATTTCGACGTAATATTTTCTCGTTTGGGTTGAAACCGTAAGAAGAATTTTATATGTGTGGTGGAATTTAATTTTAATAAATTTCCTAATTTCTTGCATTTTAAACAGAACATATAATTTCTAGTCAGAATCCATTCCAAGGCATTAATGGACAACGTGAGCTGAGCTCTATGGAATGGCCGTTGTGCTGGATCCTCAAAAAATTATTATTTTTTGAAATGGGGAAATCGTCCTAAGACAACAAATAATCGAAATGTTGATCAAACCATTTTTTGAATACAGCTAGCACTCCACGTTCATTTAGTGGAAAAAGTGTTGATAGAAAGTCCCGTGGCGAAATCAAAATTTATTAAAACATAATGCCTATTTCAAATATTTTTGATGGCATCCACCAAGTTTCCGAACAAAAA
>SAUE01000244.1:54455-74842 GCA_009724625.1 Deladenus siricidicola
TCTAAATTTCAAATTAACGAAAAATTTATGGTGTCTTATAGGATACGGTCATGATTGTTCTCGAATATGCGGGTGGAGGATCACTATTCAAAGTAATTTTTTCGAATTATTTTGTGTGCAGGTTAAATTATTGGAAGGGGTTACGTCCACATAAAATTCGTGACCAATACAATTTAAATTTTACAGAAATATTCAAATTATAAAATCTAAATTATATAGAAAATACAGTTTAGCGTTCGACAGTTTAGCGTACTTTGAATTTTTAGTACCTCCGAGAAAAGGGCACTTCAATCGGCTACAACCAACGCTTTAAGTTTGCCGTGGAGTGTGCGGCGGGAATGCGCTACCTCGAGTCGAAAAAGTGCATTCACCGTGACATCGCGGCACGGAATGTTCTCCTCACAGAAGACGTGCTAACCGTAATTTTCACAACTTTTCAAAAAGAGGGTGACCAAATATGTGTATGGAGGATGACCAAAAAGTCCTTGCACAAATTGTTTGAAATTTAATTTTCTTTGGAATTCTTTGGCGTTATTGGAATTTTCTGTTATGTATGCAAAATACAGTACACCAAATATTTTTGTTTAAAAAAATTGCTCATTTTACGACATTATTAACTTTTAAATTTTCAGTGCAAAATCGCCGATTTTGGACTTTCCGTAAAAAGCAATAAATTATTGGACTTGACGAACGATAAAATGCCGATAAAATATTTGTCCCCGGAAGTGCTAAAACACCAACAATACAGCATCAAATCCGACGTCTGGGCGTTTGGTATACTACTTTATGAAATCTTCACAGATGCGTCTGAGCCATATATGGGTTTGTTAAGTTATTTATTTCATAGGCGGATTGTGGCGGATTTATCATTTTTTACTGTGGCGGATTTATATTTTTATTATTCAAAAAATCATCCCAAGCCATTGATATTTTTGGATAACTTTAGGAATGACAAAGCAAGAGGTTAAAATGCGGCTGACGGACGCCACGAAATATCGCATGGAAATTCCATTGGAAATACCGCCGAGTACGACGAAGCTGATGTTGGCGTGCTGGGCGGAGGACCCGGCGAAGCGGCCCACTTTCAAAGAACTCCACAACACGCTCAGCCACACGTATGCGGACCTCGCGGCCAAGCGCTAGATCGATAATTGCGGTATTCACACTGCGAGATGTTTTTAGGAAAGTTAGAAATACATGGCTGAATGTAGAATCTTAATCATGTCTGTAAATATTCGCTTCGCGTGCTAATAAAGTTTTACGTATTTTTTTGAATTAAACAATTACTCTTGCAACTTACATCCTTTTTGTGGATGCAAGAATTTTTTTGTATGTGCAAAAAAGTTTAAAAAATTTAACTTTTTTAAATGTACGGTAAATGTCATAAAATTCGTCAGTGAACTTATTGCAACTGTGAAAATATGTAACAATTTTTAAATGAACAAAAACATAAACTACCAAAAAGTCCACGATCGACAAATTTTTTATGTGATTACTAGTGTGCAATGGCGTCAACAGGGTAGATTCTCATGGATTTTTTTTGAAAATTTAACCCTCAATGAATGTTGAAAAATTCCCGTGATAGAATCGGATTTTTGTAAAAAAACTAACTTATAGTAAAATAGTAATGATTGAATAAAATACATACGAACAAAGTTAATGAATTCTACAATCAACGTCAAGTGTTGAACAAAAAAGATGTATAGCATAAGACTAGATCAAAGTACGGCTACTGTCAAATAGAACAAAAATTTTTGTATACATTTGAGAAGTTTTTAATTAATACTTAAAAAACAAAAGATTTAATGGACCATTTGATTATTTAAAATATAATTCAAATTGTTCTAACTGTAAATAATAAAGTTGTGTAAGTATGTAATATAGTATGGCAAAAATACATAAGTAACACGGAATGAAATGCTCTAAAAATATGATATAACAAAAAAAGCAAAAATAAAAATGGCAATATACCAGAAATAGTGACAATAAATGTGAGATATATATGTATATAGGCAAGTTCCACCTTCCGTTAATCTACAAAAAAGACATATTTGCAACAAAGAAGTTTAAAAAGAATAAAAATCATTTAAAAGACATTTTTTCTAAAACTGGACCAACTTTTTTGACAATAAAAAAAGTCAATGTCTCGGATTTCTTTAAAAACGCGCCAATCCTTAGTATAAGGATAGACTAGAGCTCAGAAGAAATTTAGGCGAATTTGGTTGGGTAGAAGCTGAGATATGGTCGTTCATAGTTGCGCAAACGTCAAAAAGTGCATTTTTCTTCAAACTGGAATAACTTTTTTGGCAGTTCATCAATTTTTATCATTAAAAAGCCATTCGACGCGCCTTGTTGGCCTCTTTCAGATGCTGTAATCAGAGTTTTTGAAAAGTCAATTTTTGGACCTCATTTTAGCAAAAAACCGATTTTGTAAATGCCCTTCGCGAAAAAAATGTGTTAAAATGTATGCTTCAATGAAAAGTCTCCGTGAATCCGACGTAATTTTCGGACAGATCATAAAATTCTGCATCCAATACATTTGGGGAAAAAATCGGTTGCCACCAATGTCCAAAGCATTAAAAACTTCGATTTTTCTTCTACCAGAAAACTATATTATTGATATTTCCACTTGTTAGACTAGCTCTAGTCGAAAAATGTTTAATTGGACAAATGTCAAGTAAAAAAAGCTCTACACGATAGGATAGATACTTTTAGTACACAGTTAAAAAATACTCTGAAAAGTGCCAAAAATACTATCATCATGTGCAATTCTTTCAGCTAACTGTAACTGTGCAATAAGAATGCGTTTTATCAGCAAATTAAGCGCAAAACAGAAAATTTTAATTTTTGCGCCAAATCAAACCTGAATTTTTAAATTTTTTACATATGGACATTACACTACAAACGGGTTATTTCATCGTATTCAGCTCGTTTAGACGAGTATTTTGAGTATATATAAGCGATGTTTTCCTTTAGGATCACATGAGTTATGAAAGATTACTGTAGACATCCTACTGTAGTCATTACTTTTTACTGTAACTTTTATAGCTGTGCCTTGTAAAAAATTGAAATTTTTGGCAATTCCCCTAATCGAATTTTTTCAATTTGAAACGCTTGAATCGGAAAATTCCTGTTTTACGTATTCGTTGAAAAGGTATTTCTTTAATGAACCATATAAGCCCATATCTACATATAACAGGCAAAAAAGTCGATATGTTTTTGGTGTGGTAAAATCCTTTTTCAAAAGTGTGAGCTTCAATTACATACGCCCGTTTCAACCACGCAACAATTTAATTCCATTTGTACTCATTACGCTGTTGACCACAGAAGATGCTTCGAAATGCTTTTGCAGCAAAATTGCTCATTTGTTCGAGTAATTCTGCACGCAGAAAATGGATGCTGTAAATTTTTATTAGAAAATCCCAGTACGTATAACTTTCCCAAATTCAATTTGTTTCCAAATAATGATTTTGGGTTTATGCATGTATTTTTGGAAGAACTTTTCGCGCCTTGGAAAGCAATTTGAATTAAAAATGAAATGATTTTCAATTTTTTAGGTTAAAATTTTTCATTTCATTTTTATGGTAATTTTTCGTCGAAATTAGATGATTTCACTTTCATTGCAATTTGCACCGTGAATTTATTTTAATTCTTCATTTTTCTATTTTTTGAACCACTGCCACTAAATCCGCAATAAATTTAAAAGAAATGTTTGCTACTTTTTTACTTTTTTTTAAGACAAAAAAAATAAAAAATATTAACCTCTTCAAATATTGTCATTAGAGCCACAGCTGAAAAAGAGAAATAATTGAAAGGAAGTATGGAGGATATCCTTTTGTCTATTTTTAACTTTAAAATATATAGCGGATGCGCTTATTGCGTTTGAATTTCAATGAAATGCTGGAATGAAAATTTGGTAATTTTTTCACTGGTTGTTTCTGGGTTTGTATGTATGGGCATTAAGCATGGTATTATCGAAAAAAAGTTTCAATTTAAAAAAAATTAAAATAAATAAAATATTCGTTTTAAACAATGAATTTGAGAAAAAAAAGGTACAAAAACGGTGCTCCGGGACGCCTTTTCTATCACTTATCATTCAGAGGATTGACAGATTATAAATGGTAAAATTTCTTCATTGCACCTCGGCTGATAACCGAACTCCGACCAAAACAACTAATTTACTACGACGTTACCAGCTGCGCCACGAACGTTGTTTATATTTTGTTTTACTTTTTATCCATGTCGATATGTTTTTTATAAAGTGTATACATTATGTGTATATTATAAATTTAATATTAATATATTGTGCATATTGTAAATTTAAATTGTAAACTTTTTGAGCAAATAAAACCACAAAGAAAACATTGAACGTTGTGAGAATATTGCTAAGCAAATTTGTTTGAAATGCTCAAGCATTTTAAAAACTATGTTAAAAATAATAAATTTTTTATAACTTGGAAAAATTTTCGAAAATTATGTTGAAAACTTTGTTCGCTACATATACGATTTTTTCAAATAAATAATAAATAATTAAAGAAGTAGACAAATATCAATTTCGCTGAATTTGACCAACGTCTTTCATAGCGCAGTTGGTTAGACCACCGTTTATTGAAAATTTCATGTCTGGTTCGGGATTGCGTTGACGACAAATTACGATTCCGATTTTTATGTGTTGAAGAGATCTCTTTACCGAGTTCCGAGCATTCCCTTTTTTACAATTATTTTTTTATTATAAGGCATATTTTTTCTAACAAAATTTATGTGTAAATGTAAACGAAAACTTGCAGGATTGACCAACATCTACTGTAATCATCACCGTAATGGAAATAAAGCGTTATTTTTGCAGAAATATGTTAGGATTGTTTTACCGTCATTCCTCTGATAAAAAATAAAATTGCTTTTGATTTAGCCGCCACAATATTTGAGATAATCATCAAAACCGTTTGTCCTGAATTATTTTAATCATACGAATTACTTAAAGGTATCTCCATCATATGCATAAGCTTTCAATGTTTTTATTATTTAAATATCTTCAAACGTTGGTTGAATTTTTAATTATGCAAAATTTTATACGAGTGGGATTCACGAAAAGTAAAACAGCTGCTTTTAATTTCATTGTTTACTTATTATTTTGTTGAATTTTTTGATTTCTCGTTGATAAGTTTCAAAAACGGCTAATACTTTTTTTGTTTATTCATTGTTTTATGGACGAAAAAAATGACAGAAATGTAATGCTGTTTTCTGCACATTTTTCATTCAAAGTTCCAAACTTTCGTTTGTGAATTTTCGACAAAATGACTTTTTGGAATGGAGGACATTTGCGAGCGAAATGTGTTGTTCCATTTTTTATGTTTTAGAGCATTGGGCCATATTTTTTAAATTCTGTAAAATATGAAAACTTTTTGTTAAATTAAAAACAACTGGTATATGTAAAATGTATGCATACCAGCTTTTCCTAAAATTAAAAACTGCGCTAAAAAGTTTGCGCCAAAAAATTTGATATAAAAAATTTATCAGCAAACAACTGCTAGTTTTTTCCATACAATAACGAACTTGTTTGACGTCCATTTTGCAGAGTGTGCCAATTAAAAACATAGAAATGGTCTTACTGTATTTTTTTTATCATGTAGAAGAAATAAGAAAGTCTACTACATATAACCAGTGATTGCAAAAAGTTCATGAACTGAATTTTTTTCACCAAAAAAGAATGTTTTTAATGAACCAAAACAGTTCTTGGCAACATGAACATTTTGCATTTCTTTTGTCCAGTTCTTGGAATATACTACATATGTATGATATAACACAACGTACAGTGAAAAAATCAAGCTACGTCAGTTTAGTGAACTATTTTTTTTGAAAATAAGATTTGTTCGTTTTTCATTTTTTATATTCATAATTAATTTTTTACCAATAATTTTATCAGCTTGAGTACGAAAAGAAAACCAATGCATAAATAAGTGTGAGGATAAAGGACAATTAAGTGCAAAGGAAAAGAAGAGCACTAGCAATATTTCAGTGACTCCGCCCATTTCTGCATATTTTTCTCACATTTTTTTGTTGATTTCTCTTCGCATTTTGCAGAAACACAACAAATTCGCTCATGCTCATAGAAATTTGATTCTACCTCCCTATGTATACCGACTTGTAGAAATTCGACATGAATTCTAAAATTTTCGATTTATTATCTTCGTATTTTTCGATCTTTTGGGCACAAATTTTGCAATTTTTCGAAAAATCGGACAATTTTGGAAAAATTTCCAACAGACGCACTATTGAAAATATATTTTGGTAGCAGCCCTGAATCAAGGGCCTTGATAGAATTTAAGTTAAAAAAGTTTGTTTATTTTATTAAACTTGGTTTTGAATTTACGTAATTTGTTTTATAAATAATTTATATATTTTTTGAGGAAAAAGCGACGTGCCTTTAAGTCGAATATTTATGCATAAAAATTTATTGTAATTGTAGGCTGTTAAAACTTTTAATGCTTCTTTCTTTACCATTTGAAATTAAAAGTACGAGATCAATTATTGTTGACCTAAAATTTTATTCATTTTCACGACCTTTCATTTCTTCGCATTATTCCCATAATTAATATTCGAAAAAATTCCTTATTTTTTCAGGACAGGAAAATACCGTGCTTTTGCTTAAGTTTGCTTCTTTGGCAGGAGCAAAATTTGCGAAGCGGTGAGAATTTTTGTGACATATTTTTGGCTGCATTTATTTTCTTTTTCGTTCGACGGTAGCGGCCGAATGAAAACATAAATTGTTAATTAATTTTTTTCACTTGTATAAATAATTTCAAGTCAGTTTCACAAATCATTTCTGTATTTGTGAGTATTTGCGATATTATGATGGTTCCATTTTCCATAAATACTACGTATTTTTTGGCGATATTGGCTCAATTAATGCTGCAGAGATTCACCGACTCTTTAAACATTAGTAAGTCATGTTTGGGTGAAATAGACGTACAATATTGTGATTTAGATACACATGCATGTATGAAATAAACTAAAATTTGATATTATATTACAAATTTTTGCAAAATGTTTTAATATTTTTGTTTTATTTTGGTTAGTTTTGAACAAATTGTTTGTGATTGAATTTTTGTTTTATATTTGGGCGGTTTTGAACAAATTAATTTTTATTGAACTAGGAAAATAATTTTTTTAAATTTTTTCTTTTGTTTACTTAAACCATAATAATTCGTATGAAAATGTACAAATAAATGGGGTTTTCACGTAGAATCCGAAAATATTTCTGCTCCGATTGTTTTCTCTAATTACTTTTATTTGTTTATTTAATTTTTCTCTGAATGTTTTTTGTTGATTTCACGCATTTGTTGAAACTATGTGTTCAAAAAAGTTCTTGAAACATTTTTTAAATTATTTATTTGGAGTGTTGAAATATAATAATTTCTTTGATTCAGAGCTTTTTGTTAGATGAACTTTTGAGAAATCAATAATTCCAAAAAATCAACAATTTAATTAGCTTAGCCAATCAATCAAATATAATATTTTTAACCGAAAAAAACAAAAGTAGAAAAAGCAAAAATAATAATTAGGAAAAATTGAAAAGTGAATCGAAAATAGAATGAATGCCGAAAATTAAATTATTATTTTTTTCCATTTTTGGATTAACAAAATTGGAGTAAAACGAAAGCGGTATTTTTTGTTGGTGAGTAATTTTTTCGCGAGCAATTTTATGGCGAGCAAAATACATTGTTATCTCAGATTTCTTCTACACCAATTTCAAGTAAAGCATATACATGTATTTTTAAGGAAAATTAGTTAAATTAAATTCTCCCGTGGTTATGAAAATGGTTTAAGATTGTGAAGCAAAAATTTAAAAAATCACGACATATTGAAATATTTCAAGAAAGGCGGCAAATTGGCTAGTTGCTAGTTGGATGATCCATCTTTTTCACATTTTTGCAATAAAAAATGAAGATTTTTGCTTCCGCCGTCACCGAAAAGCCTTTGATTTTTGCGATATTTTACACCTTTTTTTCTTAGGAGATTGTAAAATTTTAGTGATGAGTGAAAAATAAAAGTAAATTAAGCAAAAAGTGCAAAAACAATAAAGTAAAAATTTCTTTGGTTAAGCGCCAAATTTTTATTCAAGTCATTAAAACGATAATCAAATCCACAATAAAAGATCGCATTTGTTGCCACTTCGAAATTCTTTCGTCCAAATAATATTGGGAATTTGAAAATTGGTATTTTAGTCGTTCTCATATATTAGTAACAAACGTGGCTATAATCTAGTTGTAGCAGAAAAATAATACTGGAAAAAACAAGTTTAATCCTCCTCTTTCGTATCATATTTTCGATGAGATCAAGTTTCACGCATTGGTATTTTTTACACCGACTCGCTATAATTTTTTGGGGGGTCTTTATGCCGCTTCGTGTTAGCTGAACTTGTTTTTCAGTTGACGTTATGTTTGTGGGAACTGATTACTGTAAAATGGAACTAAATATATTTTTTGAATACGCATATGTACATATATGCATGTATACACATAAGTCATTAAAACGATAATTAAATGTATACACATACATACATATATGTACGTTATATTACATATATGTAAGTTATAATCTAAAATATTAAAGCTAAGACAATTTCAATTTTTTGATAATTTAATGCCAAAGATTTCATATTTTTCGTGGGATTGTTATTTTTGCTTGTTTATTCTTTGTTTTATTTTTTCTTCCATCGTGTAGGTGTGGTCAATGCAAACTTTGTTACTCTCGCTAAAAATATATTTTATAATAATAAAATAAATGTGTAGAACAATACAATAAATTTTTCTAATAATAAATGGCATTTCTAACACAAATGAGTTTCATCACCTGAATATGTCAAAGAGTGACCTTGATTGCTCATTCGTTCGGGTTTGGCGTGAAATTCGATACGTTAGTTAAAATATTTATCGCACATATCAAATCATCATCACATCACTCACTGTCAACATTTTTTGTGTTTGTTATTGTTGCTGAAGTTGTAAAAACTTCTAAAGGCCTTTTTTGTTATTTTTTGTGTGTTTGTTCATTCAATCGTCCACAAAATTTATGGGAACGGAAGCAGGGAAGACAATAGAAAAACACAAAATGACACAAATCACCGGTAGTTTAGCGAGCGACCAGCAAGCAAACCTTCATTCTTTTTCGTGCTTGTATGAGGCGAGAAAAAGCAACGGCGGGATTCCTTTTGCATTGTTACGGTTGATTTAAAGTGGTTTTATCATAGGCGGAAATAAAAACGACAATCTTACTCGCTTATTTATGATTTTTTACTGGAGTAAGGCAAAAGGTAAACATTTACCTTCATCTAAACACATTATGAAAATCAAAATAATGAAAATGTTCAATTACCAACTTTTGGCAAAGTTCACTTTTGACCTCCACTTTCAAAAAAAAGATAATTAATTTTCTATGTAAAATTTTTTATAATTACTGTATGCTGATTTGCAGGACTTTCGTTGTTGATTAAAAAAAATCCCACTCCATTAAGTAAAGCTTTATAAAAGATGCATAAGAAGGTAAATGGATTATCCGGTAAAGAAATTTTTGAGCTTTTGTATAATAGTAGGTGAATTTTTTTGCACGAAATATATGAAAGAGAAAGTGAGAAAAATCAAGGTCGCATAAAAATATATACAAACCTTTTAAAAAAGTCTATAATAATGTAGTTGGAAAAGGGGGATTAGGAGCGAGCGGAGTAATTTATTTTCTCTCACTTGCAAAATTCAGGAATAAACTTTTTCGACAGAAAATTGCAACTCATTAATTTTCGCCATCAAATTTTCTTTTCTCGCCTCTCTGCAATTTTCCTCTGCAAATTCGAATAATGACTAATTTTCCTAGTTTTCTTTGCCTTTTTTACAAAAGAAATTTTTGAAACTTGTGGATACATTTATTGGCTCTGTTAAATGAGGCCATCAAAATTTGTTGCTAAAATTAAACAAAAAAATTGACTTCTTTTAAAATTAAACTGTAAAACCACTAAAAAATAAATGATTGTTCACGAGATTTTTTTTGTACTGTGCATACACCTTTTTCGTTAGTAAAAAAAGTCGGCTCGACAAAAGCAAATGTTTGTTGAAAAATCATATAATTGAAAACGGCAAACAGGAAATGACTACCGTTTTCGCTAACGACGAATGTCAAGATTTCTTAATCTTCTTCGTTTGGGTAATTTTAGACTTGGCTTTGATCGAAATTTTTGTTTGTTGGCTTTATGGCCTGTAAATTATGGAAAAATAAATAAAAACCGTAGCAAAATATTGTTGTTATAACAGAAAAAGCCAAAAAACTTTCGCATTACCTCCTTCTGAGTTATGCAAATATTTTTTTGGTCAGGAAAAATGGGGCAATAATACTGTATTTCATGTAACAAAATATTGAAATTTCAATTAATGAAATGAAAACTGCGTTGACAAATTTTTTCATAAAACTAAATTATACGAGGAAATAATTATTTTGCAAAAAATACAAAACATCTTTATTTTTGTTCTAATAATACATACATACATATATACAATTCCACATTTTTGTTGTTGTTTTTTCTTCAAAAACAAGGAGAACAATAGAACGAGACCTTACTGGGGCACCGACTCTGGGGATAGTTTCTCTTATTTCTCAGGCAGGGAATTGTCTTTCTTGTTATTTTATTTAATTTTCAGTCATAATGAAAAGAGGGTGCAACATAATTGCAATATCCATTTTGGCCTTTTGTGTAATTGCCAATGCAGAGCACTTTTTGTATTTCTAAGGCCTTCTTCACATAAGTGTTTTTGTTTGTTGTCATTTTTTATATTCAAATTATGTGCATTTGTTGGTGGAGTGTTCGTTTTTGGCCAAGAAAAGTGGGGCAAGGGGTTTGTAAAAAAGTACAAAAATGGTTTTTGCTCAAAGTTTTTCAACATTTTGCTTATTTTCAGAGTAAATTAAAGCACAAATCTACCGTCTATTAAAATTTGTTAAAATTAAATTTCCATATTTTCAGAACTATGCAATCGTGCACTAGGCATGGAGTCGAAGAGAATAGAAAGTTCGCAAATCACGGCCAGCTCCAGCTTCGACGAACAAAGTACGGGGCCAAAAAACGCAAGGTACTATCCAACAAACCAAAGTTGGAGAATTTTGAAAATCCGAAAAATGTTTTAAAAACAAGAACAATCGTTCCAATTCAAGGGACGGACTTTCATTTCTAATTTTGGTTGTTGTTGTTTTGTTTTCTTGAGCTTCTTGCTTAATGACTAAAGAGCATTTGCAATGTGTGAGAATTTCCCACTTTCAACGCCTTCAAAGGACAATTAATTTGCAAATTTGCATTTTCGTTTGTCTTTTTCTCATACGTCAATTAAGAAAGAAACAAAGCGAGAAAAATAACAATTACTTAAAAACAATTTTGCGCTAAAATTCTACATAATAACGAACGGGTTCCAAGTTGTATCCCATTTAAAATAAAAATGTTAACAAATTGATTGATTATTAGATTAATTGCACACATAAGCCAGAAAAATTTTGAGAGGATCCTGTAGAATTTTTCAAAATCGCGTAAAGTTTTTTTTTCTAATTTTATTCTTTATCACTCTGAATTCGATAATGTTTTTATGTTCTTTCTTTTTGTATTTGTTGCCATCTTTATCTTTTCCATATTTTATTTTTTTGATTAATTTTTCTTTTACGTCTGATTCACGCTATCTTTCCTTATTTTTCAATTTCTTTTCTTTACATATTTTACGGATTTTGAATATTTCAATTTTTATTAAAAATAATTACCGACGAAATTTCTTATAAAAGTTATAATGAGAATTTTAATGTGATTTTTATGTCGATAACGCACAAAATACAACAAAAAACTTTTTATTAGAATTTGCGCAAAAACATTAATCAAAATGCATTTATGAGAAAGCCATAAAGACAGATTAAATCGCAGAGTGTTCGATTTTCGATTTTGTGGACAAATGAAAAATGTTTTGAGTCAACAAATGTGTCTTTTCCAAACACACAAAAAAGTGCCAAATGGAAAATGTAAATCTAAATTGCGCATTTAGAATTCGGTCTGAACATGGCAGTGGAGCTTGGTGTCCTGCCACTCAAATCAATGCCAGCTCGCATGAGTGGATTCAAGTGGACCTGAGGACGGAGAGTGTGATAACGGGCGTTGAGACGCAAGGACGATGGGATAAAGGTCGAGGCATGGAGTTTCCCATCGGTTATATGGTGGAATACTGGCGTGATTCTCTGGGACGTTGGGCTCGCTATCGCGATTTTCACGGCAATGAAGTAGGCATTAGTCATATGTAAACAACATTTCAAGGGAACAAATTATGACTTATAATTTGTTTTATTCTACATACAATATTTAAAACAAATTTCGATCGTTTAAGCAAAATGATGCGTTAAAAAATCAAACAAATTAAACGTTACAATATACATAAGAATATATGTATGAATAATTTTATAATACAACAACACATGGTAAAACACGATATGGAACACAACATTTTATATTTTCCACATATCATACAGTTTATATTTTGTGCAATTTTTGGAGTTTTTTTTTGAATTGTAAAGATCAAACATATGTCATTGTCTCGTGTTTAATTGCTTATTTATGGGATTTCTTGTAATTTACTTTACAGTGTTTATTTTAAATTTAATTTTTCTTTTAGTGGTCACGCACTTTGAAAATTTGCACGCCTTCGAATTTGCATATTATATGATTTCATTTCAAAAATAATTCGTGTATTTGACTCGTTAAACAAAAGTGAGTGGATATTTCAGTTTTGAATGTTGCCAGTATTTTTCGTCCAAAAATTGCATTTTCACCATGTGTCTGCTGCCACGTATTTTTGTTGTCGTTATCCCCCCGCCGTCTATTTGCATTGCCTGCTGTCTTGCATTTTTGCAAATTTGATGACCGTTGTCGTTCGGCATTTTTGAGTTTTGTCCTTGAGAGATGTTGATGTGAACAGATTTGTTTGATTCTGCAAATTTGCATGTTCGTTATTTGTGGCATGTAAATCTTTTATCAACATGGTTTTTAGTTGATTTAAGAAGATATGTTTTACTTGTCACTTTCATTGACATACTCTACGCAGAATAAATACAGTATGAATAGAAAAAAACGAAAATGAAAAGAATAAATAAATACGCGAATTTAAATTAAAAAAAACTTTGCTAGCTAAACGTATGTATTCGTTTGCTAGCTAAACGCTAGCTAAACGTAAAAAAAATTCACTTTCATAAAAAATTTAGTGGTTTACTGCAAAATACTTTTTGTTGAATTAATTTTGCAAAAAAAGTTATTGCAATGCATTCAGTGAAATGTGTGACAATTATAAATATAAAACGGTTATTTAATATTTATGATAATAAAACTAAACACACTGGCGCCCTTGTCGGCGCTTTTTTTTACTTTCAAATTGTTTTCGCGAGTCAAATTTCCATGTAAACGCAGTTTCGGAATTGTAAAAAATTGTAATACATTTATTATATTTAGAGCTTTTGTGGAGCTTTACGACTCTTCTGCCCATCCCCCTTCCCCCAACCAACCACGTTACTTTGCAAAAATGCCAATGTGTATGCCCATGGGATTTTGAAGGGAATTAATTGAAAATAAAGTGCGATGAACGAAAAGCTTCATGAAGTTTCATCAAGTCTCGTCATTGCCATTTCACATTTTGCTTTGGAATAAAATTTCGTAAAGTTTTATTATATAAAGCGGATTTTCTCACAAAATTCCAGAGTATAAAATAAAGAGGAAATTAGAAAGAAGACAAAAAAATAATAAAAGAAGATGGAATTGAAATTAAGACGAATATTGTCGTCGAAACGTTTTCCATAAATAGAAATAAAGCTAAATTTTATGGCAAGATTAAAGTTGAGGCAAAGGCTCTTCCGTAAATCAATAAATATGTACATATAAAGATACTTTAAAAAATCATTAAAAAAATCATCAATCGAATGTACAAAAATAAAATTATCAACGAATCAAACAAAAATACTGTACAATAAAAAATAATAATGACTTTAAAAAAATAAGCCTTTCAGATAATAAGCGCCAACTCTGACACGCAAAGTGCGGTGCTGAGGGTGTTGGACGGAGGAATTGTTGCCAGACTCATTCGACTGATTCCGGTTTCCGAGCCTACACGTACTGTATGTATGCGATTTGAGTTGTATGGATGTGCCTATCACGGTAAATTGAAATTATATTGTAAAAATTGGCCCCGCAACAATCACACATAATATTTTCAACAAAATGCCACGTTTAGAAAGCCTTATAAGTTATTCCATGCTGGATGGTGTGATGACTGATGGATTGGATATGAGAGATACAAGTTACGATGGTATTGTGGAAAATGGTAACCACCTAAGCGGCGGCCTTGGTCGTCTTTTTGACGGTGTAACCGGCGAGGATAATTTTGAAAAGAATCCAAATGGTTGGATTGGTTGGCACCGTAATCGTTCAAATGGTATTCGTTTATTTTTATTATTTAAACATTCAATATTTAATTTTAATAACTTATAAGCAGCTTGTTTAAGCTGTCCGATTATTATTGGTCAAAATATTGTAATCCGATTTACTTTGTTATCCGGTTTTAGAAATGGATCGTGTCGTCATTGACTCGCAATTTTCTCCGCGTCAAAATTTTTCCTCCATTCTTTTGCACGTGTCGAACTTTCGCCGACTTGGTGCAAAAGTATTTCAACGAGCTCGCATTTATTTCTTATTGTCTATTCATATTGGAAGCAAAATGGAGCCCCGACTCGTTAAAAGTGAAGAATTTGAAATAGGCGAAACACCAAGTTTGAAAGATTTTTCATCTCGTTTTATTGAATTTGACTATCCACCCGACGAGTCCTTTGACACTTCGCGCTGGGTGCGTATACCAATTGCGCCAAGTCGAACAGCCAATATTTTGAGGCTAGAACTCTATTTCGCCGAAGCCGCTGATTGGATTCTACTTAGCGAAATGAAGTTCGAGTCCGGTGAGGATATTTTTTATGATGAGCCCTCTTTTTCACGTGTTATTCATGTCCCCATGTGGCCACCCTTATATGGAGTTATGAATCACTAAGCGTAAACTAACGCTAAGCGTAAATACAAAACTGACATACACATATTTAGAAGACATTCCATTACAAGTGGCGTGGCAATTGGATGAACAGAGAATTGACGAAATGAATAGGGTGGGAGGTAACATTTACACCAACAACTTGACTACCCACTTTTCACCTCAGGACAAGGAAGAAGGACTCCAATTCAAATGCTTTATAATCGGTAATTATTTTCGGAGCTTTGTTGAACAATTGAGCAATAGTATAAACATGAATCATTTTTAGGGCTCGTTTTGGTCGGTAGCATCGTAATCTGTGCTGTTTTGGTGGCAAGTTTCTATTGTATAGCAATTGTTTGTGGAAAAAATTCGCCGCTCAAAAAATCGAAGGGCTTCAAAAGCCACGATGCCCCTTCAAAATCGCTAATGAAAGTAATTCTTAAAAATTCGAACTACACGACCACCACTCAAGTACAAATCCATTCGACATTCCTATTATACGTTAAAGATTTCTTAAATTTTAGCCAACCTTGTCGCCCATAAATATGAAAACGAAAAACAGAATTTGTGCGAACACATCAAACATTGATGCCTGGAAAAGTTTCAAGACATCCACTGATTCATCATCTACGGAATATGCCGATCCCGATGTTGAAAAGTATAATTTTGATAAGTATCCATCTATGGTTGTCACTGTTTTTTGGAATATGTTATAGTATAACAATAGAATATTGGAACATATACAGAATGAATATTAGTTATTGAAATGCTTACACAGATGCTTAGTGTATTTCACTGGTTACTGTATTCCAAATTTTCTGCGCAAAAATATTCTTCTGAAAACTTAGTTGAGTTTCTTATTTTCAACTTCTTTCAGCAGTCTGGCTCAACCATTGCTAAAGCAAGCGACGAATTCAGTTTACAATGGCGGAATGGTATCTTCCTACGATCTCATGAGTCGATCTGTGGCTAGTAGTGCGGAATCCTCGCGATATAGAGCCACGCCGTCCGCTTCTGCTTTCGAATCGCTCTCAAAGTTTGCTAACGTCAATTCTTCAGCCAAGAGCCCCAATCAAATTGGTGACTATCACGGATCGTTGATTAAAGGCACAGAAGTGAACTCAAATAGTCAAAATGGACATTATTATCCTCAAAATTATGACAATTATAACGAAGACAGCTGTGCGGGTGAATTGAATGTTAATTGTATGGCTAATAAATTCAACGCTGGCTACCGTTGTCAATTTTTACCCGACTTTGACCTATTGACCTTGCACTTTGTGAAGCATTTGGGCACGACCGGTGTGGATAACCATTGTGTCGATCTATGTCGAATGGATGCCGATCGACTTGTAGCTGTAATAAATTGCGACAAAGAAAAAGAGAAATTCCGCAACGAAATTGAGGTACTAAGTCGACTTCGTCATTTCAACATTTTGCGAATTATTGGCACAGCGTCAAAATTATCGTCTGCACCAAACGTTTGCAATTCGGACAATTGTTCGTTATCGTCTGCATACATAATCGAATTTATGCCCAACGGAGACCTCAGACAATTTCTCTTGAACAGGCATATGAACATTAGGTGGGGACTTTTACTCATGAACATTGTGTATATAAATTGCTATTGTTTTCAGACAATCGATGTGAATTTATAAAAATTTGACAATTTTTAGTGATGAAGCACTAATATCCTTTGCGACACAAATTGCAGCTGGGATGGCATACCTGGAGTCATGTGGCTTTATACATAAAAATCTAATGGCAAGGAATTGCCTGCTCGACACTGACGGCACAGTTAAAATCAGTTTTGAAGAGCTGCGTTTAAAAGAACCGTGCGATATGCGCGATTTATGTTGTGTCAACTCGTTAAGCTATAACCGCTTGCCGGTAAGATGGATGGCGTGGGAATCGTTAAATACTGGACTATTTAATTTGAAATCCGACGTTTGGTCCTTCGGTGTCACGTTATGGGAAATATTCTCGGAATGTGCCGACCGACCATACGATAATCTTTCTGATGAAGAAGTCGTTGAAGCTGCCCGGGCGTTATCATCAGTTTCTATAATGCCGGAAATATACCCGGTAAGCAATTGCTTCTTTACTGTAGCCTAAATTTTCTAACAATAAGAGTAAAAATATTTTCAGGCTGCCCTGCCGGTTCCTAATCGATGTTCACAATTTCTGTATGATGAGCTAGTTCTGGCATGCTGGAGGATAGAGCCGAATACACGGCCCACTTTTTCCGAACTACATCGAATATTGCAAAATCTAACACTTTCGCAAATCGCTCCAAAACTTTTAAACAATAGCAATTTGTCTTTCCAGCCTTAAAAATCCGTCGTTCTTAATCAAAAACAATGTATGCACCCTACCTCGAATAACAGCAAATCATTTGAACAAGCTATTGTTAGCAATTCAAAAAAGATTGATTAGTTGTTCGGAAAGTTGCTGCATACTTTTCTTTTTGTTTAATCACGTTTTTCTGGAGTTTGTTCTTTTCTGAAGAAAAGATAGCGAGATGTGTCCAAAATTAAACTGGGGCCATTCGAAATGAACAATTCGAATTTTGTAACACCATCATCTGGTTTTTCAGAAGAAACGAAACAAAATAAAAAACGCGCAACAACTTTCCGAACAACCTAATATTTTTGAGCAGAAATATATAATTTTGAAAGCATTTTGAACTATCTTTTCAAAGAATATCATCGAGTGCTATTTTGACATTACTGGAGATTGTTATTATATTTGTAAATAAAAGTGTGTACATATAACATTAATAAAGATCACGACAGTTTATTTTTCGAAAAATTTACACAAATCTATAAAGAAATAGAATAGATAGTTACGAGAGTTTTAAAAATAACGATGAGTTCATTTTTCCTTGATTATTACGCTCGATTAATTTACGAGACCCAGAACTAAAATTTTTAAATTAAAATTAATTTTATCAAATGGAAAGCTTTAAGAAATTTGTAGCAATTCTTACCTTCCTTCGTCTCTTCAGCGAAATAGCGCACATCAAACTCCGGATCCTCGCACATTTTCGAAATGAGTGGCTTTACTTCACTTTCGACATTTCTGAAAGGACTTCTGTACATTTAAATAATCACTTTGTTACAGAATCCTATTTAAAAATTTCCAACAACAAAACTGAAAAATCGGAATTAGGAAAAAATCGAAGTTACAACCATATAAAATTGCCTACTCTTTGTCCAACACTTTTCCAACTCGACTTAGAGTTTTCGCCACGTTGAATCTCACATTTGGTACTTGATCGTCGCATAACTGAAACGAATATGTAAGCTTTGTACGCAAACAGTAGCGTATTTCGGAATGGTGAGAAAGCAACCAAAAATTTTACATTAAATTTTGCGAATAGGGCATCAATTTCAAGTTTTATCCCCGATTTTACTTAAAAAATTTTTCTCAACGGGGGTCAGGGATGTGCTTTTCGTAATTCGTAACTGGGTAAAATTTTTGTAATTCGTAATTACGAGGCTAAAAACCCCGTAATTTCGGAATTTATCACAAAAAAATTTTCAAATTTTTATAATTTTTTCTTGGATGTAATACACTAAAAAGTATAAGGAAAAAAGACCTCGTTAGAGAAAATTTTGAAAGATTTGAATTAAAATTATTCGAAAATGGCTTTTTATGAAATTTTTAAATGAAAATTTTTTCAAAAAAGTCCAAAATACCTACACCAACCCGTAATTACAAGCACTTTCTCGTAATTCGTAATTACGAGACTAAAAACCCCGTAATTTCGTAATTACGCACAACCCTGGTGGGGGTCATCCCCCATATACGCTACAGCACAAACAACTATGAAGGTTACCGCTTTAATTTTCCAAAATAAGTTACCGTTTTAATTGTCGGAAACATATCCTTAATAATGTGCTGATTTCCGAGCGCTTCGCAAAGCGTATTGAAGCAGAACAGACAAGTCATACGGTGCAAATAATTACTATCCGACGCTAATTCGACAACTTTCGGCAAAACCATTTTTACAGCCCATTCCGCTCCGAATTTTTCCGCCAATTGCTTGAGAATTCCCGTGGCTGCTTCACGAATTGCGTAAACTAAAAAATAAAATTCTCAATACTTGGGAAAGGTAAGTCCAAAAAATTTGTGACAAAAATTTGAAATCTTTAAACGATCCAGAACAAAACCAAACATTTTTTAATAACAAGATTATTATAAAATTTTCGTCACAAAAATAAAATTTTTTTAACTTTTGAATTAATTCTCATTTTGTAAATTGCCCATTTTTTACTTTACATTAAAATAGCCAATAAAAATAGCATTTTTAAAACCGTTTTTCAAAAATCTTTTTTTACAAACCAATTTTCAAAAATCAAGTAAAACACGTTAAATTTTGTGGGTTAAACCTTTGTCAGAAATCATTTAAGAAAAAGGTGGAAATTGTGACCGGTGATAAAGAATAAAACGAAATTTTCCATGAGATAAGCCAAATTTCTAAGAGCTCATATGTCTGTTTACAAAGGTCGAGGTCAGAGTTAGCGTTTCAAAAAGATCATTAACAAAAATTTGCAAAAAAATCATTGACCAAATTTCTTCATGTAGAGTAACCACCACCCCCCCCCCTCTCCTCCTGGGTTTGCCGCTGGCTATGAAAATGAACATATAAAAGTAATACATACCGTGATCGGTTAGCCAAGTCATGCACAACTTCAAAAGTTTTTCTTCAAAAAACTTTTGACCAAGTTGTTCCGCCAAAAGCGGCATATATTCGACGATAGCTAGACGAACTCGCCATTTTCCGTCCTGTGCCAAGTCAATAATCGCGGGAAGCAACGAATATTGAAGTTCATTTGCTCCAATGACATCGCTTACCTAAATATGACAAGCAAATTCAATAAAAAATTTTAACAATTTTAAAATTCAACTAAATTAATACATTGGAATATATCAGGGAGCTACGAAAATAAATTTTCTATTGCGTAAATCGTAAATTCTCAAAACCTCAAAATTTCGTAAATCGTAAAAAAATTTAAACCTGTTTTCTTTTGTTGCTTTTTCATTTTCAGTTGATCGTTTTTGAGTTTTTCGACGTTTTTTGCCCCAATTTAAATACATATTGAGTTTAAAAAATTGACTTGGAAAATGTTTGAAGAAAAATTTGATAAAAAGATCTTTTTTGAAGAATTTACAAAAAAATTACGAAAATTGGTCGATTTATAGTAAATTTTGGACCAAAAAAGTCGTAAATTGTAAATGTTAGCACCCCTGGTATATATAATAATATTATAAACTGTAACATTAAAAAGTTCAGTAAAAAACGAACAA
>SAUE01000244.1:96050-113109 GCA_009724625.1 Deladenus siricidicola
TCATTTTCGACTTCTCAGAAAAACAGCTTATTGTTGTTAGATCCGGCGCTATACAGAATCTTCAGCTATGTCGCAGCTCCGCCGAGTAATTATTTATAATTACTATAGATTGATATGTATGGTGATTTTCCATTAACTACAATTTTAATGAATATATTTTTAGATGTTCCACTTCGGCTGAAGAATCGAAAGATGTAAGTTTAATCGAAAAAAGTATTTAATTCAATCTTGAAAGTAATTTTAGAATTCTATTTTAACTCCACACACCGAAAAAATTGGATTATTTTCTAAACTTTTCGGCAATAGCGCCAACAACGACAAAGTTGCGTATCGGAATGTGATTCCGCTAACTGTAAAGGACGGTCAATACAATACGGAGGTCTTTTTTATATTCTTATTTTCTTGAATTTAATATTATATTTAAATTTTGAAATTTTTAGTTTGGTATTCGATTTCACGAAGACCAGCAAGGATTTTACAATTTCCTCTACCATAATTGCTTTAATTACCGTGCACATGGATATAGTGATAGAGTGGCTGTTGATTTTGCAGTCAGTTTTTATACGTGTTTCAACATTTTTGCCAAACAATTCATTTTGGTTACCGTATGCCTTGTCAAAGACCGCCAATTTAAATTTTCAAAAATTAAAATATTCATTTTATTTTTTCGACTCATATAAGGAGTAAAAATAACAAATCCGACATGTCATTCCGGACAACCTAATATATGTATACACATCATTAGTAACTCCATACTTTTGATGTGAAGTAAAAAATAATAATATGTATTTTGAAGATAGAAATGCAACAAGAACATTCAGGTTTCAATCGTGGAACGAAATGACGATTCATATTTATCGGCCGGTGACATTCCAAAACCAAAACTTTACATTAATATTGCATTTTTGTTCGCACTTGCGACCGTTTTATGGATGAATATTTTGTGCAAATCAGAGTAAGTCTTCATATTTAAATTATTCGGTATATTATGTATAGCATAGTGTCACAGTAAAGGGCCAAGTAAAAAATCTACAATGAATTTTTTGTAGACAGTAGATAGATACAACTACACGACATAGTTTCGTCATTTAACTTACATAAATGCCATTTAAAAACATTTGTAGTTAACGTTGATTAAAAATTAAATTTAGCAGCAAAAATGTTTATCGTGTGCACAAGTTGATGACGTTACTCGTTATTTTGAAAGTGTTTTCACTTTTTTTCCACGGCATGAACTACTTTTTCGTTTCACTTTACGGTCATCAGCGTGAAATTTGGGCAATCACGTACTACGTTGTTCATTTGTAGGTTTTTTCTACAAAAAACTATTTAACTAAAAAACTATTTGCACATCATTTTTTAATTGTTTAATATGTTTAGGTTGAAAGGCGCTTTGCTATTTGGTACCATCATTCTTATTGGAACGGGCTATACGTTTTTCAAAAACTTTTTAACTGATCGAGATCGAAATCTATTCATTTTCATTTTACCGTTACAGGTTTTTATTAAAATATTAAAAAATTATTAAAATATTACGGTAAAAATATTTGGTTTGAAGCATAATACGATTTAGGTAATCGATAACATTGCAATGGTAATTATTGAAGAAAGCGAATTTGGCGAGCAACGTTATTATTTCTGGTTTGAAATATTCGTGTTTCTTGATTTGTTATGCTGTATGACTATCTTGATGCCAATCATTTGGTAAGTTATTCTCCCCTACACAATACATACGCTTTAAATTTTAATATGTATTTATTATAACATATTTAATTTGCAATTTTCTCAGGTCAATGCGCCACTTGCAAGAAGGAGCCCGCACGGATGGCAAGGCGGCCTTCAATCTGGAAAAATTGCATTTATTTAGACACTTTTATCTCATTGTTATTTCTTACATTTATTTAACGCGAATTACGAAATTTATTGTTGAGGTAAGCAAAAAATATTAATAATTGAACAATTTTTCCATTTTGATTTCAGTATTTATTACCATTCAACTATCAATGGGTTTCCGAGGCAGTTGTCGAGCTTTCAACTCTTTTCTTCTTTTGTTTGGTCGGCTCCAAGTTCAGTCCTTTGAAGGCGAATCCGTACTTGAAATTGTCACAAGAGACGGATGACGTAAATCCGGAAGATCCAGCCGTCGCGTTCGCTTTTATACTTTTCTATCAATTTTCATTTCATTATTATTCGCCTCTTTAGATTAACAACAAATGGATTATACGAAAATGTGTCAAGAGTTCAAAGGATCAATTTGATAAACGAATTAAATGAAATTCCAGGTAAATACCACTTTTCTCGAGGAAGACCAATAAAAAATTGAAAATTTAGGCGGACTTGGGGAACACGAAGACAGTGATAACGACGATATTCATGACGATACTACACTTTTACCAAAGTCCAGTAGGGAAACAGCTCATACGGTGTTATAATCATGTCAACTCAATTAGCTAATATTCCATTTTACAACGGCGCAAAAACAGCCCAAATCTACCCTTGAAATTTTCTTAATTTTTGGACTCCAACTAGCCAATCAAGTAATTAATTAATTTTTATTCGTTGTTGCTCGGAGAATTTTATATTTCATAATTTTATTATGTAGTTCCAAAGGGTTTGACTCCGATGAGGTTAACATTTACTGTAGGTATGGAATTTCAAAAGGATGGCCAAGTCTTGGTAACGCTGGGAACAAGGAATATTGTAGCTCAACTTCGCGAAAGAGAATGAAATTGATAAAATCTTCTCATCTATACTTCCTTCTTTGGTTTTATGTCAGAGTTTATTAGTATCTGACGCAGATACTATTTTATCTGTCGCAGATATTATTATAGCTGTCGCAGATACTATTCTAGCTGTCGCAGATACTATTTTATCTGTCGCAGATACTATTTCATTTGTCGCAGATACTATTTTATCTGAAGCAGATACTATTTTATCTGTCGCAGATACTATTTTATCTGTCGCAAATACTATTTTATCTGAAGCAGATACTATTTTATCTGAAGCAGATACTATTTTATCTGAAGCAGATAGTATTTCGGATGTCGCAGATACTATTTTAGCTGTCGCAGATATTACTTGTCTGGCGCAGATATATCTTAAGGGTTGTCTCATAATCTCGTGCGGTTTTTATTTTATTTTTACTTTTTGTACGATTGTAAGTTGCGGCCTACCGTTGCATGACCACAATCCATCTCTTCCGCCAATTCACTTGTCATTAGACGATCACTTCAATCGCTCTTCGTCAAGCTCATACGGTTACGTGTATGGCTAGTTCGCTTTGGTCCACGACGCCAAAAGCAACATTTTTAATATTTTCTGCTATGGCATCGCTACTGCAGCAGTAAGCAGTACAAAAATTGCGAGCAGCTTCATCGCTGTTGGATCCTTGATTAAAAGGATTCAAGTGTCGGAAATGCTCGTTTTTGTCTACTTGTTTTTGTCCCATTTTAACAATATAAAACTATGTAAACATTAAATTTCACAAAAAAACAAAAAATCTATTTTATAGAGCACAAAATTCTCTATCGAATAGCGCAAAACTTCTTCTCACAAAATTCAAAATAATTGGCGCAATTTTGAATCAAAAAACAACCGCACGACATTATGAGAAAACCCAATATTTTATGCCGCAGATTTTATTTTATTTCTCACAGAATTTATTTTATCTGTAACAGATACTATTTTACTTGTCGCAGATTTTATTTGTAACAGATACTATTTTACCTATCTCAGATACTATGTGTATGTATTTTATTTGTCGCTCTTAAAATAATATTTAGTTTTACCTGTCACATTTTGTTAATATCTGTCGCAGTTATTCGTTTACCTGCTGCAGATAAAGTGATGTGTGGTTCCACCTGTTACGTTTGTATGATCTGACGCAAATACTATTTTACCTGTCGCAGATATTATAAGAAAGAATTATAAGAAAGATTACAAATTTTTATAATCTTTCTTATAATTTTTAAATATTTTTATGTGTAATAATTCGAATAAAATTTTTATTTTATTTATTGATTATTTGCAAATTGGCAAAGAAAATGTAATCATTTATTTCATTTTGCAAATTATTCAAGTTCACGCAATTGCAAATTTAAATTCACAACAACAATTTCGAACGATTTGCAATATACTTTTAGATATTTTCTGAGAATTTAAAGAGAGATTTTTTGATTTGGGTGGGCGGGAGAGAGGGATGCTGTAAGGCGATTTTTTGGTGGAATGCCAAAAAAAGGAAGAAAAAGGAGAGAAAAAGTTAACAAATGCCAGAGAATTGGCGAAAATTGGCGTTCAAAAAACAAAAATTTCCACAAAATAAATTAATTTTAAGGCGAATTTTTTGTGTGAGTGAGTGAGTGACAAAATGGTGGACGAATACGATAGACGAAAGGCCGCCGACAGTAGTATATATGTATGTGGGTGAAAAACCATCTTACTGTAATGTTGTGTGGATTGGCGCCTACAGTACAAGCCTGTAGCATGCCCGTTACCGCAGAGTACAGTGGATAGTAATGACTTGTCTACAAGTCGCTACCGCTCTTCTTGATGAGTTTGTGGAGCTCGATGTCGAAGTGGAGTTCCGCGTTGGCGGGAATCGACGGCGCTCGGCCCTCGGTTCCGTAGCCTGTAACACGAGAACGAAAAGGTTACTCCTGTCCGTAACGGGACCGTACAAGAAAAAGCCTGGTCTTTAAACAAACCTGACCGTCCCGGACAAAAGAAGAGGTGAGGACTGAGGGGGTGCGGGCCACTAGCAAAACAAAAAAGATTGGGGATGCATAAGCAAACGGGATTTTTATNCGCGGGAGGAAGGAACACAAGAGGGATGCGGAGGGGAGGGGCGGGGGAAGGACAGGGGCTGGGAGAAGCTTAGCCGGGATAGGAAGGTAGAGGAGCTAGCGAGGGGAGGAGGGGGACGGAATAGAGGAGGGAACAAAGGGAGAGAAGGAGGATCGGAGAGAAGAGAAGGGTGGAGCTGGGGGAAGGGAAGCGGAGCTGGGGAAAATAGCTCGGGGGAGAAGTGTGACTCGTATATCCAAAATGCATTCATCAGCACATCTCTCCCCCTGCTCGCCACCAGATATCCACAGCGTTTGGTTCTGAATACATTTGAATCCAGCATTGAACAAATATGTAAAAGGAAAAGCGTATCAGAAATATGTTAGATTCCAAAAAAAACTTTTTTTGAATCCAAATACAATTCAATCCCGTTTTCTGGATATCACTTCCCCCCCCCTCCCCGAAATGTCCGATCGAAATATGCCGATCCCAATATGCCCACCACCCCTTCCCACCGGACACCCAATTGCGCCACGGATCAAACCACCACCAACGAAAAGAGAACACACCGAGCGCGGCGGGGATGACGACCTTGCGGCGCTCGCCCTCGCACATGTTGGTCATGGCGCGGTCCATGCCCGCGATCACCTCCTTCTTGCCCAACTTGAAGACGAACGGCTCGCCGCGCGAGTGGCTGGAGTCGACAAAGGTGCCGTCGGCGAGGTTGAGCGTGTAGTGCTGGTGGATGGTGTCGCCGGGAGCCGACTTTGTGCACTTCTCCGGGTCGATGGCGTGCGTCACCTGCAAAATTACAATATTATGTAATGCTCATAGTCTACTGTGATGTGGAGAGCATAAAACTGTACGCTTACAGCAATTTTCTTTTTGGCAGAAAATAAGTGTGAAAAAAGTTTAATCGAAATCTTTCTACTTTCTCTCTCTTTCTCTCACTCTTTTTCTCTTTCTCTCTCTCTTTCTCTCTCGGTCTATCTCTACTTTTTCTCTCTTTTTCTCTCTCTGTCTATCTGTTTGCCTTCTCTATGTCTCTGTCTAACTCTTTACTTTCTCTTTCTTTCTTTCACTCTTTTTCTCTCTGTCTATCTTTCTACTTTCTTTTATTCTCTCTCAGACTTTATTTTCTTCACTTATTTACTTTCTTTGGTTCTCAAGCAATAAATTTTATTTTTATTCCTTTCAAAATCCAACCTCAATTTCAAGACCATCCTCCTCGGCCCACTTCGCGCCGGGCGTTGGCCGGAACAGGTCGACCAACTGCACCGTATAGAAGAGCGTCTGATCAGACTTGATACCGTCACTGCAAAACAAATTATCACATACATGTACATACATATATGTATGTGCATGTGCATGTGCCAATACATATGTGCACCAAATTGTTTTGAATTTTGATTTATTTCGACTATAAACGTGGATTCTAAGAAATGTGGACTCTAAAGCCAGCAATTCCGGATGTTTTGGCCGGCGTGTTGGCATGACAGAAAACAAGTTTCGCCCCTGGCGGAACTGTGGTTTTGAGCCTACCAACATTTTATCATAATGCGTATGCATGAATGAATAAATTTCGCTCACCGATCACGGCCCGAGTCGCCGAAGCCGAGCTTGCCCGGAATGACCACCTTGCGCTTCTCGCCCACGCACATGCCCGTCATGGCGCGCTCCATGCCCGCGATCACCTGATTCTTGCCGAGCGTGAACGAATATCTACAAAATAAAAACATATTCTTAGATTATAGAATTAAAAGGCTAAAAATTAGTTCGATTTGAGGTAAAAAAATAAATAAAATTCAAAATATTTGATTAAAAAATATTTACCCACCCTCCCCCTCCTCCTGAGCCACGTAGAATTAACAAAATGTATCCCTTAGTTTCACCTACTTTCTCCTTTTTTAGACCAAAATCAATAAAAATCCTAGCCCCGCCCCCTTCCTCAGCTGCTATGACTTGCAGCCAAAATAAATCCACAGATTCATGCGAAAAGAAGCGGACGCACTTCCATCCGAAATGCATCATTTTCATCCACTCTTGGCATTTTTTGCATGCATTTTTGAAAAAAGTGCAGAACGCAAGTTACAGTAGGGAGGGGGAGAGCGACCGCGGCATGACAGCCGCTACCCGATTGTCTCAAAAATAAATGGTGTGCAATTGAAGATGACTTACGGTTTCTTGCCGAAGTTTGAGCCGACCTCGTTGCCGTTCTTGTCGGTGAGCTTGTAGTATTGCTCGAGCACGTCGCCCTCCTGACTCTTTATCGTGCACTTCTCAGCGGCGATCGGACGAATGATCTTCACCTCGAGGCCGTCCTCGTCCTTCCACGACAACTTTTGGCCTTGGAAGGTGTCGTCGGCGTTGGCCGCGCTCAGCAGCGCCGCTAGCGCAACCAACGCGCAGAGTGCCCTCAGTGCGCCACGCCCCACTACGACATTGCTGCCCGCATTCTGTTGGCAATTTTGCATAATCTGCTGAAAATTAACACAAATTTATCTCAACGATTTTGCACTGATCTCAATCATCGAGCGCAATGATATCAGAATTTTAAATAAAATAAGTAATGAAAATGATAATTTAATAAGAGACACGGTCAGAAAATTATCAATATCTCACATTGCAATGATTCTCAAAAAATGGTGAAAATGAGTGAGAATTTAACGGTAGACATTATATGGACATTTTGAATAATCATAAGAACTGTCTGGAATGATATCAATATGTACTTCAGAACGACACAAAATGATCAATATAAACCAATTTTTTTTGCATATATGTATAGTAATGGATTAAAAATAGTACGGTAAGACTCGTAACAAAGAAAAAATGTGGAAAAAAATCAATATCGAATCACTCCTCAAAAAATTAGCTTTAGGAAGAGCTT
Source organism: Deladenus siricidicola (assembly GCA_009724625.1). Classification (NCBI taxonomy): domain Eukaryota; kingdom Metazoa; phylum Nematoda; class Chromadorea; order Rhabditida; family Sphaerulariidae; genus Deladenus; species Deladenus siricidicola. The sequence continues at coordinate 103,723 of SAUE01000244.1, forward strand.
CAGAAAACAAATAATGAGCGTGAAAATGAAGCTTTTTGGACAATTGCGCGGAAAGAATCGTTCTTTGCAAATGAAGTGAGCTAGCGGGTCCGAAATTTGCAAAGAGAAATCACTTATTGCACAAATTGGGAAGAAAGAATGTGCTTTCCAAACTAAGAAGACGTGTCCATAAGCAAAAAGCAAAACAAAAAACGCATTTCTCTTCCTCTCTCTCTCTCTCTCAACTATGCTGCTAGCACAATGAAAAATCATCATTAGACACAATAAAAAATACACAAAAAATATATGAAAATACATTTGGATTGAAAACACATTTGGTTGCCAGTTTGAAAGCAAATCAGTGGACGAGGCAAAGCAAAGCAAAGCAAAGCAAAAAATGAGACAAATGAAGTGTTTTGAACTTTTCCGATTTGGCAGGGAACGAAGAAGCAAATTTATAAAAATTTCTTTCAAAACACATAATAAAATTTAAAAATTCGGCTGAAAAATGGCCTTGTAAAATAATAATAATAAATTGTAATCCTATCTGTGACACAGGCATGCTAATAGCAACGCTACGAAATCCACATCTTAACGTTTGTCTGCAAACATTAAACCACAATTATGTATAAGCATTAAACCACAATCAATACATATGTACATATATGCCAGTTAAGCAAACAATAACCGAATAAGAAACCTCAGCTAAAACCACAAAAAACCACCAACCACAGCCAACTGCATCGATTTACTACTACCTTAATACTTCCGAAAATTATCTTTTATATTATTTTTGAATCTAACGCAAAAATGCATACGCAATCAAAATGAAGGCAGAAATACACGTGTAACTAAATCGAATCGTAACTAACGGTAAGAAAGATCAACCAAAAAGAAGGTTTATTTTGAGCAAAAATTTCTCGCTGAGGATAAAAATTTTGAGAGAAAAACAGAAGAACAAAAAAAAACTTTTTCCTTTCTTTCTTTTCTCACATAATTTATCGGCTTTAGAGGTAAGCATTCTTTCTTGCTTTCTCATTCTTTCTTCCAATTCTCATGTTTGTTTTTTTCTATTCATTATCATTCTTTTCATTTCTTTTTCTTCGTATTCTTTGTGAAATATCTTTCTTTCTTTTGTTCATCTTCTTTCCATATTTCTCCGTCGCTAATGCTTAGCCGAAATAAACAAAAATATTGCAAAGAAAAAGCGTTCTTTCCATTCTGTTTCAGCGATGCCTCTAGCCAAAAGAAAATTGGAACTTTGGAATGATCGGAGTGGTGGAGCAGCACCATCAGCACCAGCCAAACGACCCACAAACACAACAGCAATGGTCACTTCCCCGATTTGTGTGCACAATACACCCGCGGCGAAATAGCAGAACAGAAAGCTGGAGAATAATAGAGAAGAAATAACGCAGCTGTGGCGCAGACAAATGCAAATGAGAACACACACTTACAAAAAGAGAAAATGAGGCAAATGACAAAAGAAAATATAAAAAATCGAAAAGAAATGCAAGATGAGAAAAATTGACAACGCATATGAGAAAAATTAATAATTGGGGGAATGTGCGCAGTAAGATGAGAAAAGTTCAAGAAAGTTAAGAAAGATACGGTAAAGAAAATGAGAATTATACGAGAAAGAAAATGAAGAAAGAATATGAAAAAAGAAAATGAGAATAATACAAGAAAGAAATTGAGAAAAATGAGACAAAAGTGATCGAGAAAAAAGTTTGTAAATATGTATGTACATATCAAAAGCAAAATACAAACGCATAGCACAAATTGCATAGATAGAAAAATCAAATTACAATGAAAAGGGAATCAGAATTAAATGATAAAGAAGAAGAAGAAGTAATAAAAGCAGCTAAACAAAAAAAAGTATGAATAATAAGAATAGCGAAAGATCGAAAAAATAATTTTGCCGAAAGTAATAAATTTTTCTTTGCTTCTTTCCACTTTATTTAGATCAATTTGCCGCAGATATTTCTTTTTTCTATTTCCTTTTTCTGTCTTTCAGCAATTGTCTTTCTTCCCCTTCCTTTCCTTCTCACTTATGGATAATGAAGAAGGAATTGTAATTGCACCAAGTCGAGGAGACTTGCAACTTTTGTTCATTTTTGGTCAATGAAAAAAACACCAATTAATCGATAATCTAATTGTGGTTTACTAGAAATAGGCAAAAAACAACGAATTTTTAATAATTTCACGAATTTTTAATAAAATTTTAATTCTATGCTTTAAACAAAATGAAAAATAAGCAAAACTTTATTTTCTGCAAAAACAATTTTGACATTTCAATCAAATCAAAAAACTACGTACAGTATATATATGCATTATTTTTCTGCCAGTTTACTACCGTATTATCCATATTTCTAAACTACAACTATGCATGGTATTGTTCTCAAGCCTATAAGCCTATATATAGATTACAATATCAGTTATGCGCTATCACAAAATTGTGTACATATTACAGCATAAAATTATCATAATTATCCTAAAGTTGTGTATGATATCAGTGATAGTTTTGGGAAATTGTTTGTGTGGTTCCTGGGGGCTCATTGACCAGGAAGCTCATTGTGAAGAGAGCTCCCCCAGCTACCGCCGCTGGGGATGCGACGCTCACACGGTTAATCCCATCCGCCGTGGCCGTGATGCGCGTGGCCGTGATGGCCGTGTTGATGGCCGTCGTCGCCGTGCGCGTTGTGGTGTGAGCCCCAGTCGGCGTGGCGCGCCGCGTCATCGTCGTGGCCGTGCAGATGGTGGCCGCCGCTCGTCCATCCGCGACCGTTGTGGTAGGAGTCGTCGTGTCCGTCGCCGTGCGCCTGAAATTTCATCACAGTAAAGTTTTGATAGTTTACGGTCCAGAATCTGAGATACAATACAGTAATATCTCACAATTTTTTGGATCAAGTTATAATTCCCCAGAAAAAAATTTATAATTAAATTTTCAATTTCTCAAATTTTACCGTTAAAAGAATTTTTTGCACAAAAATGGCCCCAAATATTTTGAATTTTGCACTTTTCATTTGATATTTTTAAACATGATACCACTGAAATTCTAAAATATTTTGAAAATTTCAAAGTCTAAATAAACTTTGGTTCATTTTGCCTTCATTTCCACAGTAACGACACGAAAAATGTATGAAATTTTTCGGAAATTTTAATTGTTGTAACTCGCACCTTGCTCAAGCCCTTGCTGTAGGCGCTACCGTCGACGTGGCTGCCCTCGCCGCCGTACTTGTAGTTCGCCCAGTCGTTCTTGTCGCCCTTTGAGTAGGCGGTGTGGTGGGCGTGGTCGTGGTCGCCGTGGTGGCCCTGGTCCTCGTGCCAGCCGTCGGCGTGCCGGTTCGCCTTCGACCAGTCGTCGTGGTCGTCATGATCGTCGTGATGGCCGTGCTCGCCGTGGTGGCTGTGATGGCCGTGGTCGTCGTCGTGGTGATGGTGGTGCCAGTCCTCGGGCTCATCGTGATGATGGCCGTGGTGGTGGCCGTGGTGATGGCCGCCGTGAAGGCCGAAGTTGTCCCATAGACCTAAAATTTTTTGTTTTGTGGAAATTCAATACACATGACGTGCAATCGATCCATAAACACGTGAAAGGAGTGAGCATTACACACTTATCCAAAGATTGGAGAAAACTGTAACTGTGAGCATATATATAATCTATCGCAAGTTTGCGGATTTTGCACGTATATATACCGTAAGCTTAAAAGCTTTAGCATAATAGCTTACTGATGACACACAATTGAAATCTGCCTCAAACACGGCTAAAATCTGTTTTAAATACAGTTAGCATTTGTCTAAACACAGCTAAAATCTTCTTCAAACACAGCTAAAGCCTATCTTAAACACAGCTGAAATCTGCCTCAAAAAACAGCTAAAATCGTGATGAATGCTCATGGGATGATTCATTAATGTGTATGGAATGAGTTGGGCAAGAAATGATTGATTTGAACGAATTCTTTTCTCCTACCTGACGCGGACGCGACGTTCGTCGCTAGCGAAATCGCCAGGACGGCGGCTAGCGCGGAGAGTAGTGAACAGTTGACCAACTTCATCATCATCATCACGTAGGCGCTGTAGCCGCGTTAAATTCGCAATTCGCAAAAAAAGCTCGATCCGCAACACTCAGTCCGCAATTCGCAATTCACAATATGAAGAATGAGGTGAGAAATGGAGAAGTTTTCTGGCTTAAATACCCGCGGCCGATTGCCATTTTGCACAATTTGCAATAATTTTTGCGCGAAACGCAATTACAATTACAATTTTTGTGATTACGCGATTTATTGCTTTTTCTTCTTTCTTTCCTCACAATAATCTAGGCCATGCTTAATGGCATTTTTGTTTTGTTCTGCAAATTATCGCAATTTGCAGTGAGTGAGGGAAGAAAACTTCTCAAAGCTTTGCAAAAATGAAATACATTTTCTGCAAATTTATTTATTTTATTTATTTTTTTGCAAAATAAAGGAAGAGATGGAGAGAGAGAGAGAGAGACAGAAAAGTTACAGACAGATAATAATAGAATAAAAACAATAATATATAATATGCTTATTTTAATTTGTTTTCCATCAAACCATCAAACTTCCTTCCCCCATTCATTTTGGCGGCAATCAAATTAAGTTCAGGAAAAAAGATTGGCCAAGTTCAGGAAAAAAAGATCTGGTTTGTCAGCAAAATGCCAATAGCTTACAATTTACAAACAATATCTGACAATTTTCACGCAATATCTGACAATTTTCACGCATTATAGGTGCTTAAGCTTCGATGCGCTGGAGCGCCATTCGTAGAGAAAGAAAAATCGCTCGAAGATAGTTATTGTTAATTTGAACTATGGTTATTATCAGAGGGAATGGGAAACGCTTATATAACCTTTATAGTTGAGGTCCGGGAATGCACTAGAACATTTTAGAGTTATGTTGAGTGACCAAAATTTAAAATCAAGCGAAAGCGAAAAAAATTAACCTAATACTTAAATGGAATTCAAATTAAAAAGGGAATTCAAACTATTTTTGAATTTTGCGCCAAAACGAAAACAATAATTTTCGTTTTTTGCAAAAAAAAAGTTGAACGAAAATTTTGAATTCAAAAGACGAACGAAAAACGAAATATTCGAATTTTCGTCACGAAAATTGCAAAATATTTGGTTTTTTGCAAACGAAAACATAGATCTTTGGTTGGAACAAAAGGTACACGCACAGCTGTGCGTGTAATTAAGTATAGCTTATAAGTTATCATCATTTTTTCCATTGGCTGAAATTGGCGTGCACGCACAGTTCGAGTTGATTCCGAATCAGATAAAAACAATTGGCGAAACTCGCCTAAAGCTCATGTTCCCTACTATGAGAATTGCCTACTCGCCTAAAACTCATTTAAACGGGGGTTCTTGTTTGCTACAACAACGGTTACTTTCTGCGTTGGCAACTTTGAATGCGTTGAACGTTTGAATTTACGCATTTTATTTTGCAAAACGTTGCATATTTTTTTCTAATTTTTGTTGCTATAAATTGCGGAATTTTTCTTTTAAGAAATTGAAAACTTTCTATCTGCACGGAATAACGATGTTTTTTCTTAAAGGTAAGTCATTTTTTGTTGTTGTTTATTCTTATGATATTGTTGGTAGAGTTTTTTTGTTCTAGATCTCGAAGATATATTGCTTCCAAGTTGTCCAGAACACTCGAAAAAATCACGCAACCCCCATTTTTTCTTTATTGCATCTGATGCGTGATTGGGGGGGGGGTGGTGGAAAGTTAATCAAAAGATGCTATAAAAACGGGAAAATTGATGGATTTGACGAAAAATTTAACTAAAAAAAGTTTTCAAAATGGAATTTTTTCTCATAAAATGAAACTTTACTTGGAAAAAGGAATTTACAGAAAAATAACCTTTTTGTTCGAAGGGTGAATTCCTTCCTCCCAGCCTCTTGGCGAGGCTACTGGCCTGGACCATTGGTGATAGACACTCCTTCCCCCTTTTTATTGGGATAAACTAGCGTATACTGCCTTCTAAATGCAAAATTTTATATTTAATTTTTGTCAGGCGGGATATGCGTTCGCGGTTTGCACTCGTCCGGCTCACTGCTCTCGCCGACGGTGAAGGAGGTGTTGGCGCAGAACAGGAACAGGCTGTTCAAGGTGGCGCGCGCCGTCCGCCGCTCGCAGACCTACGAGGAGGACAAGATCGACGAGGGCCGCGCGTTGGCCGAGTTTCGCCTCACAAAGGAGCACTTGACGTTTGCTATTTTCTCTATCTTTTTCGATAAGATTATAATTTTTTTTCGTTTATTTATTTTTATTTATATTTAATAAGAATATTGTTAACGAATATCATTAATGTTCAGGGGGTTTCTGAGAAAATATCTTTGGGTGATTTTATTCAGATTTTTGAAATATTTGGATTCCGCCAACACACGACTCTAATATTAATATTTTTTGATATATAGTGACAGGGAGGGGTAGGGAATTTTTTCAACATTAGGCCTCTAAAATGGAAGATTTTTTGGGTAAATTTGTGAGCAAAAACAAGAATTTATTCGACTTTTTTTGCAGGGATTTGCCACGACCCGCCGACGTGCCCAACCAGCGTACCGACCTCTACTACCTCAGCGACGTCTACGATAGGGCTTTAAAGGTTTTTTTTATCTTTCTACATTTTTCGTTTTTTGCTTATATTTATTTGCTGACCGCAAAAAATAATTTTAAAATTTTATTTGCCCGAGCTTTACTAATTTTTTTAAATTCTTCTTTATTGATTATACACTTTTGTATTTTGTGTACAATTTTTATTTATAAAAAAAATTTTATTTGAAAAGATTAATCGATTTTTCTCAAAAAATTGAATCTATTTTTTGCTTTTTTTATTCGAAAAATCGTTCTCCAAAAAAGACCGAACACCACGCGCTTTACAGATCCACGGCAGCGCGAAGGAGATCAACGCGCAGCGGCGCGTGCTGCTGGGCGGCCGCAGCAGCGCGCAGTTGTCGGAGGCGGAGCGCATGCGGCTGCGGCTGCGCCTCGAGGCACAGGCGTCCGCCACCGCCGGCGCCGACCGCGTCGTCTTCATCGCGCTGGCGTGCAACGGCTTCGACATGATCTGCAAGTTTGTGGCGGCGTACATGACCGGCAGCAAGAGCCTCTTCGCCGAGGCCATCCACAGCACCATGGACACCGTCAATCAGCTCATCCTCTTTCTGGGTATTTTTGAGGCTTTTTGTGCTTGGATTTTTGAAATAAATAATAAATTTTTTAAGGTCATTTTGTAGAAAATTTTGTAGATTTTTTATGAATTCAAATAAGTTTCATTAGTTTTCGAGTTTTTTGAACTTTGGCATAAATTTGGTGGAAATATCGGCCACTCGTTTGTCTCCCGCCACACAGCTCCCCCCCCGCAGCCATTTTTCTTTGAAATACGAGATGATATTCTTTCCTGTGTATTTCCCACTACATAACTGGGTGAAAAATAATTGAATACATTCTCACATTTTGTTGTTGTTGCAGGCCTGCAGTTTTCGGCGCGAAACGCCGACCCCAGCTTCCCGTACGGCTACGGCAACGTGCGCTACATCACCTCGCTGATCAGCGGATGCGGCATTTTGTCGTTCGGATGCGGTGGGTTTTTTTATAAAATTTTTTTGTTTATGATTTCGCTGGAGCTTGAGGGAGGTTATACTGCTGGGGTGGAGTTTGAAAAGGGAGGTGCTAATAAAATTTGATTTTTGAAAATTTTAAAATACATTAGACTTTTTTTTGATTTTGGTCACAAAAAATGAAATTTTTTGTGCTAAAACAAGTCAAAAAATGTTAATAATTTTTTGGAAATTTTCAAAAAAGGTGAAGAGATTCAACTTTTTTGGTGTAAATTTTCGATTTTTGTGAAAGTTTTTTTTCGACATTTTTATTTATTTTCTCCTGTTTTTGCAGGACTTTCGATTTACCACGGCGTCAGCGGTCTTTTGCATCCCACCGAAATGGAGCCGATGGGCTATGTGAGCTACTCTTTGTTGTGTGGAATACAAATTATATTGGGAATGATAATGTTATGTGAGTATTTTCAGGCGTTCGCCGCGCTCGGCCTCTCGCTGTGCTTTCAGAGCTTTTCGCTGTTCAACGCCTACCGCGAAGTCAAAATCAAGGCCAAATCCGCCTCGCTCTCCATTCCCAACTACAGTAGGCCAATTGCTTTTTTCTTCTTTTTATTCTTCATTTATTGTTTTCATTTTATAATCTTGCGGCGGGTTGAAATTACTACTCTCTTAGCCTTCGGTTGGCGAATAACCACAACATTTTGTTTTGTTTTTAGTGCGCAATTTTAAATTGAAAAAAGAAAGAACGCATTGGCCAACTCAAAAAAATATTTTTGGTTTTCCGGAAAAACATTTGAGGAAGCAAATACATAAGTCTGAAGATTTTTATTGGGGGACAAAAAATTTGTGGAAAATCGGAGGATTTCCCTGAAATTTTTATATAATCTGAATTTTTTTTTTGACGAATGCTTTGTTAAAACGTTACATTACATTTTGTGTGAATAGCGGAGGAGGGCCCAATAACCTCAGTATGTTCCTTATAAATTCTTTTTTATTCTTTATTTATTGTTTTCATTTTATAGTCTTGGGATTACTACTTCCTCTTTTTGCCTTTTATTCGGTCGGCTAATAACCAAAATATTTTATTTTAAATTTAAACGAAAGTTTTGGCTAATTTTATTGGGGAACAAAAAAATTTTATTGGGGGACAAAAAATTTGTGGAAAATCGGAGGATTTCCCTGAAATTTTTATATAATCTGAATTTTTTGTTAAAGGCTGCGATTTTGCTACATTGCTGGGGGTGGGTGGAATAATGTGAAAAACTCACCGAAAACTGGAATTTGTTTAAATTTTTATCGCTAAAAATTTCCCACATTTTTTCTCACACTGTTTGCATGAGCGGCGATCTCTTCTCCATTTCTCCTCCGAGGGCCGCGGGCGCGTTTTGTGCAGGACCTTTTTTGAGGCGAGACGCTTCCAAAGGGGTCAAATTGTGGGGAAGTTTTTCGTCCACCTCATTATTAGCAAAATTGGCGTATCCCCTCGATTGATTGCGGTATTTGTCGGAGGCATAAAAATTTTACATTACATTTTGTGTGAATAGCGAGGAGGGGGGCATGACCCAATAACCTCAGTTGGTTCCTCACAAGTTTCTCCCAATTTTTTTCATTTTTGTTTCTTTTTGACTGCTAAAATTCGCCTGATTTTTTCTCTCTTACAGTTCGCATGAGCGGCGACCCGGGCCTGAACGTCGTCTTCCTCGAGGACTCGGCGGCGGTGATGGGCGTGCTGATCGCGCTGGGCGCCGTGTCGGCCAGCGCCTTCTTCGCCAACCCGGTCTACGACTGCTGCGGCTCAATCGCCATCGGCATTCTGCTCGGCGGCGCCGCCA
>SAUE01000244.1:115702-137755 GCA_009724625.1 Deladenus siricidicola
GGAATTCCGAGGCCAAAAATGGCCGGAATTCCGCATTTCGGAATTCGGAATCGGAAGTAATTAAAAAAATTTTTTTTCAATTTTTTCTGTCATTCTCATAAGATGTTTTACAATTTTTAGGCAGAAATTTTTATGATATATAATATAATATAAGTAGAGAAAGCAAGCCATAGAAAGTAGAGAAGTATAGAAAACAAGACAAACAAATAAATGTGGAATAACCAATTTCATAGAAGTTGCGGATTATGATGCAAATAAAGCAATTTTTCGAAATTGTCATGCTCCGTTTACTAGACCAACAACTTCCGAATTCCGACGCGGAATAGCCAAAAATTCGGAATACGGAATTCTAAGACCAAAAATGGCCGGACTTCCGCATTTCGGAAGTCGGAATTACGCCCAGCCCTGGTTAGTACCTTTAAAAATTTTTTTGGGCTTTAAAAAATTTAATGTGTGGCCTGGGTGGAGCTATTACCGGTTGTATTATGCGTACTATGTATGTATGGTGTGTGGGGGAGGAGGAAAATTTTTATATTTTGAAAGGAATATTAATTAAAAAATAGTGTCTAAAATGTTTCTATTTATTTTTAATTCTTTTGAACGGATTTTTGTGCGGGGAAAATCAAAAATTTTAAGATGAAATCGAACAGATAACTTTTTTACAAACATTTGTGCCAGAACTTTTGCCGCACCCGGTATTTGTTCATACACACAAAAACTAATGAGTGGTGGGCGGAGGAGGAAAAAAGTATAAGAAGTGATAAGTTAAGAAAATTAAATGAATTGTACGCTTGGGTATTTTTTGAAAAAATTCCTGCACAGATGTGTGCGCGCCGCGCCGCGAGCCCCGCATTCCTCAAATCGCCAATCTCGTTTCTCCCCCTTTTCGTTGGTATCTGCTCACTACGCTAAGCCTAAGCCTTTATCAAATTTTCTCCTTCTTCTTACGATATTTATCAACGGTGGAGAAAAATTGTGTGATTTGGGCATGTCAAATTCTTTCTATCTGTCCTCTCTTTTTTAATCCCTTTGTTTTTGATTTTTGCCACAAAAACCGTCAAAACATAATATAAATAAAATGTTTTCGTTAAAATGCAATAAAATTATTTATTCAAAACGCGATTATACATATTATATATTCAATGTGGAGACTATGTATACATAATACATCAAACGCAACACCGCTAATAATACCCTCGAGTGTGTCGCTTTAGAAATTTTGGAAAGCAGTGGCGTGTGACGTATCTAGGACTTCAGAATAGTAGGTGCCGGGGAGGTGGGGGGGGGGACCAAAAATTTTACCTTAAATTTTGCAAATGACTGAAGTTATTATTTATTCAAAACCAAATTTAACCTTCGATTTACTTTAAAAATCCAAAATATTTTTCTCAATCGGGGGGACATGCTCCCAGAAATTTTTCGTTCTCCCCAAAACTTTTTAGTTTCACTTTTGCGGGATTAGAGCTTGTATTACAAGTATCGTAGGACAAGGAAGGTAGTGTGGGAAAGCCAAAGTCAATAATTACTCCCCCGCCGCCCATAAAATAAAAAATAAATAAATAAAAATTTTTCAAGACGCTTCGAGAGAAAAGGAAAAGATACAAAAAACTTTTATATATATATATCATCATCGATCGCTAACCTCCCACCTCCTAACCCACACATTTATCATACACCCTCCTCCCCCACACCATACATACATAGTACGCATAACACAACATGTCAATACAACATCCTCCGAGCGAGATGGTGCCTCCGAGTTAGCCAGGGCGTTGCTTCCGAGAACCGCGCCTCCCTCATCGTCTCACATCGACTCGAGGTCGACGTGCCGAATTTCGGGATGGTGGGAGGTGATCTGCCGCTCCAACCGGTCCACCTCGTCGCCGATGCGGTCGATGATCTTGTCGCCGTGGTTGACCATAAACTCCTCCAGCTCCTTCTCCGTCTCGAAGCGCTTCGTCGCCTGAAAAGAGAAAGAAATGGAAAAGAAAACATCAATGAAAAGCGGAAAAACATAAGAAAAATGTTTTAATTAATTGGATCGCCAAAAATTGAAATTATTGGTAGCCATTTTTTTTTGAAATTTTCCATGAAATTTAATGACCGGCCACAAAAAAAAAGCCCAGAAAATTTTTTAAAGGTACTAACCCCATTTAAGATAAGCCATCCCCCCGATGACTGCTCACACGTCGTCAGGGTGAAATCGTCAGTCAGGGGGCACATAAAATGAGGGAGAAAACCCTCAAAAAAGAAAAGAGAATATCGTTTGTTACCTGGAGCATGGCCGGCAAGTTGCAGCTGGTCTTCAGGTAGTTGCGCGTGATTTCGCGTCCGTCAAAGTCGATTTCCGCCTTGAAGCGCGACTTCTCCACGCCCAGCGACGTCGCCTTCACGTCGTGCACGGCGCTGAAAACTAATCTTTTAAAAAGACAAAAAAAACATAAAACGAAATGTAAAAAATTAAAAATAAAAAAACGAAATGTAAAAATTAGTTTTTTTTAATGTGATTCGGCGCCCTTAGAAAGGAATTACAAAAATATAATAATAACATTTTTTTGAAATTCAAAAATGAATTTTTTTAAATGTTAAAAAAATCGCCACTCACTTCATTCATTATAAAAGTTCAAAAAACCTGTTCTGTGCCTCCACACAAAAGACGCTGTTTTTCTTTTCGTATAGTGAACGAAATCAAAATAGAAAAAAAATTAAAAAAATTTTCAGCTCTCATTATTTTTCTGTTNAGGGAGATGAGTACGGCAATCAGAGTGCTAGCACGATCTTTCTTTTTTTTTGGGAAAGATTGCCGCTGGGCCATTTGCCTGTTGATGGTGGTAGATGACATTTGGGGGGCAGGGGTGAGGGAGGTGTAGTTGAGAGGGGAGGGGGAAGAGGTCGATTAGATCAAAATATTGTACTCTAGCTTGTGTCGTTATATTGTATGGGTGTCGTTCAGTGCTGGGTCATCTGCTCGTCGACGACATGTTCATCGAGCTGACGGACAGCAAACTCGGCCAGGGCGCCGTCGGCTTCGTCTTCAAGGGTTACGTCTACCCGAAGACGCAAACGCGCAACTTCAAGCAGAAAACTTTCGCCGCCGTCAAGGTTTCAAGTTGATATTATCTCGCATAATCTATCAATTAATATCATCTCGCTTAAAATATCAATTGATATGATCTCGCCTAATCTATCAAATGATATATCTAATCAGTTGATATCACTTTTTTCATTTTATATTATTTTCACTTCATTCTCATTTCTCACAATTTTTGACTTTATTGATATCATTATAAGCCAAGTTGATATGATCTCATTTCTCATCATTCTCATTGACAATGACGTTCATGTTATTATCATTCGATATCATTCTCGTTGATAATGACGCTCATGTCATTATCATTCGATATCATTATCATTGATAATGATGCTCATGTGTATTTTGAAAGACGAACGATTGATATCATTTACTGAAAGCATTGATAGCATTTGATTCCATTCGCATTGATATTGACGCGTGCGCGTGCTTGAATTACAGATGAGCTACCCGATCCCGCAGAAGTCGATGGGCTTGCTGGAGGAGGCGGCGCGAATGGCGCTGCTCAACAACCACCGCAACGTGGTGAAGATCATCGCCGTCAGCCAGCTCTCGTTCAGCGCCGCGTTTCGCCCCATGTTCGCGATGGAGTGGCTGGCGGGCGGCTCGCTCGCCGAATTCTTTCGCGACGAAGTGCGCGTAAGTCGTCTGATTTTGCTGACCACAACATGGGGATAAGGGGTGTTGAGGAAGGAGGGATTAATGGGGGTGGGGCGGGGGCGTAGTTTGGCCTTGATGAGGTTTAATGAGAGGGGGGGAGTCTGGCNAGGTGCATTCGATGAAACATCTGCAATTATTGGCAAAATTTTAATGGTTCAACAAATTTTTATATTACTTTAAATAAATTTTTAAATTTTTTTAAATTTTTTAAATTGAAAAAAATTTTTAATTTTTAAATTTTCAAAATTTTTTTTATAATTTTTAGTTTTTTTTTTATTAAATTAAATTTTTTAATTCTTAAAGATATTTTTTAATTTTTTTCAATTTTGATAATTTCATTTAATTTGTTAAAAAATATATTTTATTTATTTTTTACGGCGAAAAATGCGATAAAAACGTACAACAAAATATTTCAGCGACGCGACGACGGCGCGCGCACGCGCGTCTACGTTCGCGACATTCTTCACATTTTGCGTCAAGTGGGCGACGCGCTCAAGTACATTCACGAGTCGCGCGACCTCAGCGGCAACGAATTCTCGCACGGCGACGTCGCCGCGCGCAACGTTTTGCTCACGGAGCGAAATCTTGCGACGTTAGCAAATTTTTCTTCTTTTTTAACATGATATTACAAGAGATGAAAAGAGTGAGACAGATAGACAGACAGGGTTAGAGAGAGAAACAGAGAGACAGTAAGAGACAGACAGACAAACAAACAGACAGCAGTTAGAGAGAGACAGAGAAACAGTGATAGACAGACAGTTAGAGAGAGAAAGATAGACGAAAAGAGAAAGAGAGAGAGAGAGACAGAAAGAGATTATACGGTATTCGTAGTAGTATTAAGTTACGATGAAATGTACACATTTGTGTTGAAGGTGCGTGGCGAAGTTGGGCGACTTCGGCTTGCCGCTGGACTTCGGGCCGCGCCTGCCCATTCCGTGGTTGCCGCCCGAGATTGTGTGCTCGCTCGACCGCGCGCACACAAAGCATCGACCGGAGTGCGATGTTTGGTGAATAATTACACAGTACATACAATAACCATACATACATATACCTTCGCGTATAGTTGACCAACTTTCTCTATAATTTCCATAACTTCTCTATAATTTTCAATGTCACATCATAAAATGTGTTTTTGGACATGTTTTTTGTGTCTCGTGTGCTTTCGCATACATACAAGTTTTTGTGTTTTTACAGGATGTTCGGCGTGTTCATGTTCGAGTGCGCGACGCTGGGCGCCGAACCGCACTTTCAGCGCACTTTCGACGAAATCCAGCGCTGCTTCGCGCTCGAGGACCGCGGTCTGCCTTGTCCCGCGCACACGCCTACCGAATAGTATGTGCTCTCTTTCTCCCTCTCTGTCTCCATCTCTCTCTCTCCTCTCTTCATTTTTTTCAATTTTTGTTTCTCTTGCACTTTTTTCTTTTTCTTACTGCCTCTCTTGATCCCTCCCTCACTCTTTCTCTCACTTCCCTCATCTCATCTTTCATCCCTCACTTTGTTTCCCTCAATCTCTTCCCGCTATCTCCCAAGTCTGTTTTCAGCCGTCAGCTAGTGCTCGACTGTTTCGCGGAGGCGCACCGCCGGCCGCGCTTCGCCGGCTCGGCGCTCGACTCGCCCTCGTCGGCGGTCTATCGGCTGTGCGCGCTCGAGGCGAAGTTTCGCGCATCGACGCTTCAGTTCGAGATGGTCGAGAACGTGTCGAATTGCACTTGCGCCCAGCACAGATGCAATATGCCGCTGCCTTCGTTCGGATGGGCGCCGCGATGAACCGTGGGGGAACTGGATTTGCAATGGTTGGAATTGGCAGAGAAATTGTCAAACTGTGGATAACAAACCGTGGATTGACAGACGGTGATTGTCAAATGATGGAATTGTCAAACAATGAAATTACCACAGTTGGCCTTTGGTGAACAGTTAGCTGCTAGTGGAGATAGCAGCACAACCATTGTTTTTGCTCATTTTTCCACTGTGCTGTATTGTTGTGACCACAAACCAAATGATGTGTTATACCATTTTTGACGCCCTTTAAAAATTTAATTTTTTAAATTTTTCATTAAATATTTATTTTTTAAATTATTTTATTTTTACATTATTTTTATTAACCATATTTGAATGTTTGTTATATGTGCAGATTTTATTATAAATAAATGCAAAATTTGACAAATTGACATTGCGGCGCTAATCTCATTAAATATTCAAAATAAAATATAAATTTTATAATTTTTAAAGCAAAAAAAGATTTTTTAAACACATTTGGACATACATTTTGCGCACACTACATACATGCACACATACACACACATACATACATACATATGTAAAACACAGTATTTTCTATATCGTAATAAACACACATATATGTATATATAAGAGTGCCATTATTATGCATAATACTTACTGTAATGAAATTGCAAAAATTTAGAGAAAAATAAATTTACAGTAAAAATTTGCTTGCAAGAACATTACAGTAAATTCGTAGCGGCATTTCTCTCCACTGTATCTCGCGTATCCACAGTATCTGAGGACTTTCTTATTGGCACATTGTTTGTTGTTGTTGGCGCTGGCGTTGTGTTTGTTGTCGTTCGAGGCAAACTATTGTTGTTGTTGTTCACAACATCAATGTTCTTGTTGGTGTTGTTGTTGATCAAAGCTATTGTTGTTGTTGTTGGTGGTGTTGTTGTTGAGAGCGGTTTCTTGGCGTTTTGTTGTTGTTGTTGTTCGCAGGTGTTGTTTTCGAGTTCCACCTGCTTTTCAACACTGTTGTTGGCGTTGGCGTTGTTGTTGCTTTGTGGGAATTGTGAGTTTGTTGTTTGAAGAATTTGTGGGAGAAATTGGTTGGCATTGTGCACCAATGACGAAAATATTGCTCTAAAGCAAAAAGAAACATTATGTAAGCATACAGTAACCCGGGAATACATATTTTATGCGTGTATTTAAATTGTTTTAAAATGTATATGTAAGTAAACATAACATGTAATAATAATACTGTATAGTCACGCAAAAATATGAAACACGGTATACTGTATACTGTGGATGGGTACGTGCCTTAAAAGCCAAGCACTCTGTAGAATTTTGTGCCAAAGTCGAGTAAGAAAATTTAAAAAAAATGTGAATGACATTTTTCATTCTTATTCGAATTGGCACAAAGTCTGTCTGTCTGTCTGCCTGTCTGTCTATCTACAAATCGCTTGGCATTGTGTTTTCTGTTCGCCTGTGTGGCAGAGTGACCAATTTGATTTGCAAATTTGTAAATTAAAACAAATTTTTTAACTTTTTCTAAAACTTACGGTAACGCCTGCGAATGTGTGGCTATCGTGTTCTGCTGCTGTTGTTGCTGTTGCTGTGGATGCATAATTGTGGCGTTGTGTTGGTGTTGTTGTTGTTCACAACCGTAGAATTTCGTCATGAGACTTTGTTGGCGCATTGCGCTCAAATAAACGGAATTTTGGAAGAGAATTTGCTCGATTTGCGGCCAGGAGACAACGGACTTTGCGCGCTTCTCCTTCATTCGACGGTTTTGAAACCAAACCTTAAACGACGTGTCAAATTATTGGTTTTAAACATCTACTATTTGATATGATATGACTTTTTAAGACAAAAATCACTTTTCTCGAGTAATGCATATGTATATGTATATGATAGAGTTCTACATGTACATTATGCATGTGCATATGTATGCGAAAGTACAGTACCATATGTATGATAAAGAAATATACACTGTATGTACACATAGACACACACATACATACCTTAATTGTGCCTTCGGGCAAGTTCAATTCGTTCGCTAATTCGCCGCGGCGCACTTTCGAAACGTAATTCTCGCGTTTGAACTCCTTTTCGAGGATTTTTATCTGCTCTCGCGAGAACGCGGTACGGTAGCGTCGCATCACTGACGTTTCTGCGAAAAACAGAACAATTTACAGTAATCCTATTAGACATAACTTGATACAGTAGTACTTTTATTAAATAAAACTTTATACAGTAGTAGTTTTACTACATTTATTTTTGGTACAGTAGCCAATTATTTTTTCAAATTACTGTTTTCAAAAATTTGTTATGCAAATTTGCGTTCGTGTCGAATTTGTTTTTATTACTGTAAGCTTCTACACATCATTACAGTAATTCTCGTATTTAATATGAAAAATTGGCGCAAATTTGCAGTAAATTCGTTTATAGCACAATAAAATTTTTATTTCGAGAAATTATTTTACTAAAATTTTTTTTTGATATTTTTAAGCATAAAGCACAATCTAACGGTAATATACCATACACACCTTACATCACCCACATATGTATGTATATGTCAGGGATGAACCGAAAATGGATTCGGAATTTCAAAGAATGAATGAGTCGAAAATCGAAAATTTGACAATATTTTTCAAAAAAGTTTTACAAAATTTTCACTTCGACGAATATTATCATAAAAATGCCACATTTTTGAGTAAATTTTACTGTATTTTTTCAAAAATTAATTTATGGGTGAGGTTGAATTAAACAACAATTTTCTTCTTTTTTTGAAAATTTTCCAAATTTTCCAAAAACAGCTAATTTTTCGAAAAATTTAAAAGTTGAAATTGATTTCAAAAATAATTTTTTGTGGAAATTTTCTTACAGAAGCATACAGCTTACAACTATTGTAACGAATATGTGATAGGAGTGCCAGGTTCAGATGCTAGGGGAAGGGGTATTAGTGGCGATTTCCTCACTGAATTCACTAACTGAACTATACATATCATTCATGCATACCTTCACCGTCGTGCTGAGAATTTTTGAAGGTGTTCGAGGGCGAGCACGACTCACACCAGCGCTCTTCGCCGTTACGGTATTCGGTGTCGTCGTCCTCCTCGCCGTTATCATCCACCGCCATTGCTACCGTAGACGTCGGCTTCAGCCACGGCGACGATGTAGAGGCAGCCATCTTTTGCACCATTTTTTGCTTATGTCGAATTTTACGGTAGCCAGAGGACGAGGATACGGTGTCTGATGTGTGCTTATGGCTTTTGACTTTAATTATCTCCTCACTGTCGCTACTATCGCTTTCCTCGCTTTTACTGTAGCTAGCGTCTTTCACGACCGCAAATTTTGTTTGACTACAGAAGGAATTGTTATTGTTGTTGCTGCTAATGTTCTTATTGTTGTTGTTATTGTCGTTGTTGCCGCCATTTCCGTGAGCTGAAAACGGCAGAGATACAGTGGATTTCAATAAACCTTTATTCAATACGATACCGTTAGTGGAGGTGAGCTGAGGCGTTGGCTTTACGGTTTGCAAACCGCTGCTATCCTTCATCGCCAACGCATTGGCGGCATTGGCACCGCAATTCAATAACAAAAATTCGGCAATTTGTGCGCTGTTATTATTGTAGCTAAGTTGTTGTTGCTGTTGATGTGGCTGATGTTGTTGTTGTAGCAGCGCACTAATAAAACTGTTCTTTGCTGTCGCATTTTTTTGGAACGCAAACTGCAAATTAGCTGCATTTTGAAAAAAAGCCTGTGCTTGCGCTGCGCTAAACGCGTTTGGCTGCGGCAGCGGAGCCTGTAGTAAGAATTGCTGTTGTTGTAATTGCTGCTGATTCGCCTGGTGCAGCAGTGCATTTTTCTGCGAAATTAACGAATCGATTTTAAAATTCATTTGTAGCATAGAAAATTTCGAGTACGGTAATTGCGGTAACAATTATATGTAAATATTAAAGTTTACTAAAATAATTTATTGTAATTTCATAGGCAATTTCTTATCTTTATCTTACAATTACAATAAAATTTAATATTGTGTAAATTAAAATTTATTCTAATTGTAAGCTAAGAGTAAGAAATTGTTAAAAAATTACGAAATTAAAATTGTAAAAACTAAATACATATATACAAAGAAAGTACTAAACAGAGATTAAATCTATTAAAAATCTATCATTACAAAAAATAGCCAAATTAAACCATGATCTATGTCAAAGCTAAAAAAACTTTTAAAAAACGGTTTAAAGTTTATTTACTAGAAAAATGATTTTAATTTAAGACACAGCTAAATACAAGTATGTATGTACTATGTACACACAAGCTAAATTTGCGTAATTCACTTGCTAAATGAAAAATATGTAAATAAATAAATAAATACGATTAATTCAAAACCGGCGAGAAACTCTACCGTAATTTTCGTTTGCGTTTTTACGAGCGTTATTATTGTTGTTGTTTGTTATGTACAGCGATAACGCAGATAAACACGCACACAACAAATTATCTACATACATGCACATAAATGTGTATTTTATTGTTGTTGTTGTTATCCAATCATTTACACGCAGCAGTTGCGTTTTTTTTGTCGTCGCTGTGTTGTGTGTATTGTGTGTTGTTGGCTGTGTGCTGTCTCTGCCACCACCAAAAAAGCAGACATTTTTGGCATTTTTAGCAAAGTAGCACCTCCTCTTTTTGAAAGCAAAACATTTTAGCGCAATTATGATTTGTGTGTATGGTTAAATAATAACTGTATCTTGGCAATTGATGATGGGTGTGTTTGCCTTCTGTGTTCATTATACACAATTAATTTTATAAAAGAATACATCTTTTAAAATAAATCAGTTGTTGTTATCATTAAAAATAAACATTTTAACCCTAAATTATTTTCTGCTAAATTATGCAAATTTTATAAAAGGTCTTTGAGAAGGGAATCTGATAATTTAGCTAAAATGAAAATGATAGGTTAACTGATAATTTGAATAAAATAATTTTTAACAATCTAAAAAAATATTTTTTAATAGTAATTTACGTAAAATGGTTTTTGGTAACTTGAATAAAATTATTTTTGATAATTCGCATAAAATGATAAACCCATTGTCATTGGAAATAAAATATGGTAGAAAAAAAGTATTTGAAAACTTTCTTTGAAAATTTCTCGCCAATTTCTAATTTTAATTTATCATTTTATTTTCTTGTAAGAATTTTTCAATAACATTATGCCAAAAATATTAATTATGGAATAATTTGTCGGAGAAGAAGGGAGTATAAATGAGTAATTTGACAAGTAAGATCGACTTCTTAAAAGCCAAAAAAGAACAAAGTCTAAGAAAGAACGAAGAAGAAAGAAAAAAGAAAGAAAGGAGGGTAATTGAAATGATAAACGCCAAAAGAAAAAATTAAAAAAATGAAATAAATTGGATAAAATATTATGTTCCCGTTGTAATAATACATAATTTTTTTCAATTGTTTTTACTTCCATAAATTCATCGACATTTGGCACTGGCATTGGCGCTTACAACACTACCGTTTTGCATTTAGCATGAGTGGGGGAAGGGGGGCAATTGGCAATAAATTTCTTAAACAGCCACAAACATAAATTAATAGCCACAAAAAATTTTAAATGCCATTTTTTGTGGTCGAGGAGTGAATTTTATAAATTGGCTGTGATTAATTTTGAGGCAAATTTATGGTAATAAAATCTCATCAGGCCTTTTGTGCAAAATAAGCGGATATTTATGCGTTTAGCATGTAATTTATATCAAAATATTTTCTTTGTATAATTTCTGATAAACGAAATCGAAACAGGGAAGCAAAATTAGGGAAAAAAGAGAGGATCTCCTCCCCTTCATAAAGCAATTTTTAAACATTTTTTAGCACTTCCTCATTTAATAAAAAATGATGAAGTACAACAGAATTCATTTCAACATCAATAAACCAATGAACAACACCATTCAATAAAACAGATCGCGTCAGAACCACAAACAGCGACGTTGGCCCCTCTTTTGAACGTTGGCCTCCCCTAATGAACACATTGGCCCAAACATTGAAAACTCTTTCCTCTCGAAACATTGACTTTTGGTCATCATTTTTTTGTTTTTTTATGTTTTGTGTATATTTTAATCGAATGACGAACAGGGTTTGTTTGTCAATAATGATCGGAATAAAAACAAAAAAAACTTTTTGAATTTGCTGGTTATGCACAATTTATAATTTTACAATTACAATTTGTAAATATTTTTACATACATTCCGAAGCGGCCAAAAAGGCGCGGCTACAATAAAATAGCGGTCGGTGCGTTAACCAAAAAAAAGATGGCATACGGCCCCCATAAACGGTTTTGGTGTGTTGTAAACTTTTGGCTGAGAAAATTATTCGAAAAAAGGAAATTATTCACTGATTTATTCGCTGCCATTATATCCCGTTTAATCCACCCGCCTTTTTATGGCTGAGGCGATAACAAAACAATTTGTATGAAAATGTTCAGTGAAAACAACATCATCAACAACAACAACAACGACGAAAAACATTACTTTCGGCGCCGCTGCTGATAACAACAATGTCTTCCTTTCTCCCGCGCTTATTGTAATATGGATATCATTTACTTGGCATTTGGAAATATAATTTCGTTAATAACAACAAAAATGAAAAAAATGCAAATTAGCATAACAAAACCAAAATCATATGAGTGAGATGATAATGTGAAAGAAAAGATAATTCTAAATTAAATCGAAATAAACATATTGTAGTTATATTTTAAATACGTTTATGTACAGCTTCTCAATAATTTTCTTCTAAATTTTTGCTTTCTTCTTGATTATTTTCCTATTTTGCTAGATTTTTACATTGAACGCAGCGATTTTTTTAGTAGCTATCATCTACTATCTACTAATTTTCTAATAACTTTTTTCTATTTCTTACTTCGAATCAAAACTTATAAAACCAAACTTTCGGAACGTGCAAATCAAACACGCCCATTTGCAAATGTATGAAAATTGGAATTGTTGTAAAATTTATCGTTCTTCGTTCAATTATAAAGCAAAACTTTTGCTTGACCTTTTCGTTAAAGTTATTACGGTATTTATTGAAGATTATTCGTGTCAATGCGAGAATAAAATCTTGCGGCGATCGTAACACAAGTGTCGTCGTAATTGTCAATTTACAAATTGACAAAATAAAAACATTTTGTTTACGATCACCGCACCAAATAATGCTTTGCCGAAAATGCTTTCTTTATAAGCAATCAGAGAAAAGAAAAAGAAAACATGAATGAAAGAAAGCGGTAAATTGTGTAATTGACAGTAAGTTGAATTCTTTCTTTTTTCTTTCTCTTTTTATTTATTTTTTCTATGGTTCTCACTTTGTCGGAAAAGAAAATCTTTCAAGATTTGACTTTGTAAATTTCAATTGTGAAACTTTTTTTACCCAAATTTGCCGTATAATCTTTTCAGATATAAAAAATTTTTTGAAAAAGGAGGACCCGAGAGAATAAATATTCTCATTTTTCTTGTTTCTAAATTTTTCTGTGCATTGTCGTAAGTGTTTTTGATTTAACAGAAAATTTCCAACTACGGTAATAATACAATGCTTTGTATCAGCGAACAAACCCGAACCAAAGCGACGAACAAACCCCGCATGAAATTTAAAAAAATATTTTCGAATTCTCAAAATTTAATATAAAAACAAATAATTTAATTATAAAAAAGTGCAATTTTTCACGCTTTATTTATTTTTTCTAAAATTATTTTTTAAGAAACTTTAAAATAATAAAAAGCCGCTTTTCCCAAAACGGCCAAGAAAGTAAAGAAAAAGTAAAGAATGAGGAAAATGTCAAAAAGCAAGCGTAAAACATGCGAATTTTGATATCAAATGAAATATTAAAATTTTTAAGCCGAATAATAATTTCGCCATAATACGCCGCATTTTGGGAGGAGAAAGAAAAGAAATTTGCCGTGCTAGAGAATTGACACTTTTTTTGAGGAAGATAACTCATTTGTCAAGGATTTTTCACTTGTTGTTAAATTTTTGTTCGACAATGTAATAACAACAACAACAACAATACTTTAGGGAGATAAACTATGTATAAGATGCGTCAATTAAAAATTTGTAAAAAAAAGCTAACATTTATCTACAGTAACTTTTAAAAAATATCGATAAATAGCCTTAAAATGTAATTGAGCTTTTTCCTTTAATTGTAATTTTTTATAATAAAAAAAATTATTATTGTATTTTACCAACAAAATGATAAATTTCATTACCGATTGAAAACATTCTAATGATAACATAATAAAAATACGGTAGTTTTACGATGGCGACAGTGTAGTTTAGCGTCCGTTTGGAAGACGTCATGATTGCTTAAACCCAGGGTAACTTTACGTGATATGATTTTTCGAGATCTTCATATTCTTCAATTTTGTGTATAAAATTTCCAATCTTTAAAAAATTTCCAAATCTTGCCGAGATTTATATTTCAAAAATCATCCTGATAAATGTAGCCCGCGAATTCAGTGTTGACGCCCACACCATTTCAGGCACGTTCGATTTTTTCTTCGCGAATGTTGAGCGTCGTTGACAACGAAAACGGACCGCGATTTGTTTTTTTTACAAGAACCCTCCTCGCGATTAACTTTTGGCGTCAGTTCAATAACGTTCAATTTTTTAGAATCTGCCTGGCCGACGACGCGTTCCACATTGGCTTTCCGAGCGCTATATGTGCATAATTTAATTACATAGTTTAGATATATGTATGATTAGTTCACACTGATTTTTGATGACGGATCAAGTTGATGGATTGACATTCGTATTGATTGTCAATACATAAAGATGCAAAAAAGCAACAATTAAGTTTCTTGAAGTTTTCATTACAATGCTTTCTTTATTTAAATAATTTTATTGTTTGATGTATCAACAAGTATTCAACATACATATACATACATAATACCATCATTTCACACACAAAATCTAATCTAATTTGCATCGTTTTGCACTAATAATCGTTCTGCTTTGGGAGGAAATTTATTTAATTTTTGTATTCAGATCCGTGGTGATGGCCATCGTGATGATGGTCATCATCGTGGTGGTCATCATCGTGATGGTGATGGTGATGTCCGTGGTCGGCGTGACCATGGCCATCATGGCCGTGGTCCTGCTGGTGTGAGCCCCAGTCGGCGTGGCGCGCTGCTTCGTCGTCGTGGCCGTGAGTGTGGTGGCCGCCATCGGCCCAACCACTGGCCAAGTGGTGTGACGCGTCGTGCTCATCGCCGTGCATCTGCAATAATGTCACTTTCATTATCATTTTTTTTGTAAAATGGCAATTTGGAATAAGGAGTAAAAAGAAAAGAGATTAAGCCTAATACAAGAAGTCTAGCAATACTAGTAAAAAGATGTAAAACAAATGAAAAACTATTCAGTTGACAAACACGGGGCAGATTGATACAAGATCAAATCCTCCAACCTTGCTCACGTCCTTGCCGTACTCGCTACCGTCGACGTGGCTGCCCTCGCCGCCGTACTTGTAGTTCGCCCAGTCGTTCTTGTCGCCCTTGGAGTAGGCGGTGTGGTGGGCGTGGTCATGGTCACCGTCATGGCCTTCGTCCTCGTGCCAGCCGTCGGCGTGCTTGTTCGCCTTCGACCAGTCGTCGTGGTCGTCACGGTCGTCATGGTGGCCGTGCTCGCCGTGGTGGCTGTGATGGCCGTGGTCGTCGTCGTGGTGATGGTGATGCCAGTCCTCGGGCTCGTCGTGATGATGGTTGTGGTGGCCGTGGTGGTGACCGAAATTGTCCCACAAGTCTATAAAGTAAGCAAAAAATTTAATTTTTTAAAATCAAATATAGATCGGAATGTAAGATTTGAATGTAAGATTTGAATGAAAATAATACTCAGAAACCTACCATCAAAAAATTATACAAATGAAAAAACTATAATTTTCTATTTTGATAACTATATCTAATGCAAAAAAAACTTTCACTATATTTTAACAGTTTAAAGATTAACCGGAAGCACCGGCAGAATTTGCCAGAAGTCCTAGCCCACAAACGGCCATTATCGTAATTGAATAAATCATTATCATTTTTGTCATATTAATTGAAGTACCGTGAGGAATATGCTTGAAAAGTGATTGTTTAGCTCTTATATACTGTATTCATAAGCAATTATTGTCTTTGTAATAGTTTTATTATTTTTTGCTTTTAATGAGGCCAATGCCATTACGCTTTAAATTCCGGTTTAAAGTTAATGCAAATATTACTTTGCTTTTTTTAAGTAATAATTTTTTTGCCGGAGAACATTTTTTACTTCCAGCTTGTGCGATTGAGACATTTCTTTCGTCCCTTTTCTGCAAAATATTAAAAAATAACTGAGCTAAAAAGCTGAAACGAAAGAAGATAATTGCGGCGAAAGCAATTGAATTAGCAAAGAAGCTAGTGAATAACAACGTGGAAAGCAGTTGAGAATGATGGCAGAATGAGAATGAGAAAGCAGCAAAATCAAAATGATAGGAAATGTTTATAAAAAATTAATGAGAATGAGAATTGAAAAAAAGTACAATAATTCAGAGTGAGAGAGAAAGAGATAGGAAAATGAGAATAAAACAACGATACTTTTTCGTCAGATAAAATATGTATGTTAGATAAAATAAGAAGAAGGTGAGGTTGAGAAAAAAATACGAAGAATAAGGAAAATGAACAATAATGAGAATGAGAAAAGAAATGAGAATTTTTGGTTCAAAGATCTTTTGCAAAATGATTGAAAATACATAGTTGTTTATTGTATATATGTACAATATTTTTTATTTGCATACATATTACACACTAACTTTTTAACTATATATTGAAGAACTGTTTATCATTTAACTTTTCAATTTGAATATATAAATTGTAGTTGTACAATATCAACAGGAAAATCAAAAACTTTTTATCAAAAACAAAACATGATAAACGAATTTTGATCTACTTTTTTCAGTTTTCAAAAGATTTCATAATCAAAATGATATTGATCTCATTGTGATGATGATAATTTAAATTTTCAAAAACACAATATGCAATGTTTTAATATGCAATTTACTGCAATTGTAAAAAAATTGTAGAAAATGTTGCAGATGTTTTGTAATTTTTTGAACTTTGATTCTTGCAAAAATAATTTGAATTGTTGTCATATGTATCAAATGGGACGGTTCGAGCAGAATTGCGCTGGTCCCTCACTCACCTTCCCGCTCCCACCTCCTCTCCACACCCCCTGAAATGAAAGACATTGTTGTCGATAACCCATTTTTTATCATTTTTTTCTTTTTGCATGCATGCATAATTACAAATACAATCGGTAAGTATGCTAATCGTATTTCTGTGGGCATACACGCTTCAAACCAAACACATATAAATATAACACATACACATATGTATATACATACATTTATACATACATATAGCTGTATGTATTTGTCTGTTTGTGTCTGTGTGTGTTGCTTGCATGTGTATTTCACTCACGAGCAAAGAACAAACTATGTTCTTTTTGCTTTCTAGCCGCGAGCAAACAAAAATTCGAAAAACAATTTCGAAATTTGTCTAGCTTTGCCTCACTTTACAATGTTTTTAATGATAATTTTCTCAAATGATAATTTCGTAGACGTTTATTTTCTCAAATGATAGCCTTACAAGTGTAGATAAGTCTCAATCAGTCAAATAGCCCAAATAGCCACACTACAACATTATCAATTGCAACAGCAACAGCAGCAGCAAAGAACAATTAGCAACAGCTAAAACAACAACAACAGCCAGAGCACATTGACAAGAACTATGAAAGACCAGGAATTATGCTCAAAATTCGTGATTCGAAGCGCCACGGCCGAGGACGCGCCGGCGCTCCGCCAGCTGATACAGGTAACTTTCCTCGCTGCCGCACCAGCCAATTAAAATGTCGCAAATTGTAAGGAACAACAAGCAACCTCCATCTGTGCCTACAACTTTTAATAAATTACAGCTGATTTTATTATAACCACAGCTTAATTACAGCTGCGGTTATAGTAAGTAATTTTAGCTGCGTCAAATTAGCAAAAAAAAAAATTAGTGGTTGTGACACACAATTCACTTCTTGTGGTATTCAAAAGGTTCATTTTTAAACAAATCTTTTTAGGAATTGGCAGAGCACCAAGAGACGCCCGACGGACCGGAGATCAGCGCAAAGCAATTGGCTAGCGACTTGACGAACGAGCGCGCGCACGCGTTCATCATCTATCACCGGCGCGGTGGCGGCGGCGTGGACGCCACGGAAGCGGACGAGCCGGCGGCGATGACCATGTACTACTACGCGTATTCCACATGGCAGGGCCAGGTAATTTTTTGCAAATGTATCGTAACCTCACGTAGTTGGAGCACGGGGAAACGTGAAAATTTTCATGCTGAATTCACCCGCAGCAAGGCTATGTATAACATCATCGATCGTTTGTGTTTCAGTTCATTCACATGGAGGACTTGGTGGTGCGTCAAAAGTACCGCCGCAGGGGTCTAGCGCGGAAGTTGGTGAACGAGCTGGTCAACTTGTCCGTGGCGAACGGTATGAAGCGGATGGAGTGGACTTGTCTGAAGTGGAACGACGGTGCAAGGTCCTTCTACGATACGGTATGAAATGTTCAGAACATTGAAAAGAGTCAGCGTCCTTTTGGACCCGACAGTTTCTTAAGAGAAAAAAAATCCAGTTCTTTAGCTTCTCTAGCGTATCCTCGTTCTCTACTTTTAGCTTATTTCCATTCTCCACTTCTCTAGCGTGTGGTTGTTTTCTAGTTTCTCTAGCGTATCCTCCTTCTCTAGCTTCTCTAGCTTCTCTACCGTGCTCTATCGTATTCCTCCTTCGTTCTGTAGTTTCTCTAGCTGCTCTGGAATTTACCGGCTTTCTAGTTTTCTAGCTTATATTATTTCTCTTATATTATTTCTGTTTAGTTCAAAAATAGAAAGTGAAAAAGATTGCATATTTTCAAACAAACAAAAAAGTTGAGAATTTTGCTTCGATTTGCAGCTGGGCGCTAGCGACATGACCGAGAAAGAGGGCTGGCTCATCTACCGTATAGACGAACAACAACTCAAACAACTCCATACATAATACACACACCACACATGTATTGTATGTATTGTATTTTTGCACACACACATATATGTACGTATTTTTGAGCAAATTTTGTCCATAAATTTTGGTTTGCCATGACGTCGGATTACAATTCACAATTACAATCGCATAAACAAAATTACAATTGCGCATAAATTCTTAGATTGTCGTCTTATGAAGTACGATTACAGAGTGTACGGTTAAAATTTTATTAAATTTTATTAACTTATGAAGTACGATTACAGAGTGTACGGTTAAAATTTTATTAAAGAATATGTATATATATTTGATTATCAATAAATTTGCGCCTCGAAATTTGCACTCTTCTTAATTTGCACTTTGCGTATTTTTGCACTTAGCGCATCTTTGTGCTTCGAAACTTTGCTCCTTGCATAATTTTCACTTTGTATAATATGTATTTTTTGTAATATTGCTCCAAATGAAAACTGAGGATCAAAATGCGCGAATTTTGCGAAGAAATTTGCGCGTCGAACAATTTGTAAAAAAATTTTTTTTAATTGTGTTCGACTTTTTTTTGCTTCGTTCTTTCGCAGTAAAAATGTTTGTTTTTGCTTTTCTTTTTAATGTTTTCAGAAAATTATTTTCTAAAAAGTTGCATTACTTACTTGCTTACTTTACTTACTTGGCTGCGTGTGCTGTGTGCCGAGAGCTAACATTTCTTCTTTTTTTGTCTTTTTTATTCAAAAAAATTTTATTTTATTTTTTAAGTTTTTTCAATTGAAATTTTTTCGCTTTTTCTTAACTTTTGAATAGTGAGAACCCAGCCGAAGGCAGGTAGGCAGGCTCGGTCGAGAAGGAAAAAAAGTATTTTCTCTTTGGCCTTAATTTGAGGATGGAAAAAGAAATGCACAAAAACAAGGGGAAGAATTGAAAAGGCAATAGAAAAGAAGAGAAAGGAAGAGAAAGACAGAATGACCGATTTTGGCAAGAAAGACAAGGGTAGACAGATAGACAGGGAAAGAAAGAAAGAGAGACAGACATAGAAATAAGGAGAGAGACTTACAGAAAGAGAAGTAGAGAGATAGACAAACGGAGAAAAAGGGGGAGAGACAGACAGGGAGAGAGAAAGGCAGACGAACAAATAAACAGTCTGAAAGAAAGCCAGAGAAATAGTGAGAAAAAATTTGCATTTTGAAAAATTAAATAAAAATTTAAAAGATAAATTTTGGTAACGTGTGAAAAAGGAGATGTGAGAGTTAAAGAGAGCGAAAGAGAGAGTGAGAAGAGATAGAGAGAGAGAGACATAGAGAGAGACATAGAGAGAGAGAGAGAAAAGTCTCTTAATTTGTCTATTTGAATTTCCGCTTTTTTTCAGTCTGCTTCTTCTTTGAGTTTTTTAAGTTTTTTTTTGCTTTTACTTCCGTCAGCTTTCTGCTCTCATTTGTGCCACCACCACCGCCACCCGCCATCCTCGTCGAAGAAGAAGAAAAAGAAGATGATGATGATTAGAGAAAGAAGAAAGGAAAGAAAAGAAAGAAGAGGAAGAAAGGAAAGGAAATAAGGGAAATGATGCCCTACAGCAAGCAAGCAAGCAGGAAGGAAAGAATGGATAAAAGGTATAGAGAAAGGAAAGCAATAAATAAAATCTTTATTTTCCAACAATTTTCTCAAAAGAAAAATAATTTTTCTTTTTTTTCCTGCTCAGTTTTTCCTCGGTGAAAATTGCGGCGAGAGCGAATGTTGTCGAGAGATTGTGAAATCTCCCAAAGATCATCACTTTCTCTACGCAAAATTCCACAAATTCCTTGAGATCATATTTCACGCTGGTTTATGCTCACTTTTTTCTCTCAATATGTAGAAATCAGTGATCGAAAAAGCTCAAAAACTGAGCTTTTGTTGTATGTATATGAATTGAACATTTTGTTCATTGAACTTTTTGTTATATTTGTTTGTACTAAATTTTTACTTTTTTAATTTTTGTGAACTGAATTCTCTGAAAAATGAACTCTTTGTGAACTGAACTTTTTAATAATTTAAATTATTTTAATTTATTTTGCCGCGAATGAAGAAAGTTGCTAGCGAGATGAAGAGTTAAAGTCACTGTAGCTCAGTGGTAGAGTTACAGTCCCGAATTTCATGGTCGCTGGTTCGATTCCTACCGAGGTAGTCACTTTTCCTCTCTGTTTTGTTTTCTTTTTTTCTTTTTATTTTTTCTTTCTCTCTCTCTCTCTCTGAGTTTGCTTCATTTTTTGCTTGCTTATTTTTAAAATTCATTTTTTACTTTTGAAACAATTTGGCAATGAAAAGTTGAAAGTATTTGCTAATTGCTTTTCGTTTTGTTGAAAAAAATTTTTGAAATGCTTTTCTTTTTGCTTACAAAAGAAGAAAATTTCTTTCGTTTTTGGCGTTTTAATGCATTTTCTTCGCTTTTCTTTCTTTTCTTTTCGCTTCTCTCCTTTCCTTGCTTTTCCTTATTTTCTTCACTTCTTTCTTCTTCTTTCTCCTCCTTTCCTTTTCTTTCTTTCCTTCCTTTCTCTCCTTTCTTTCCTCGCTTTCTCTTCTCTTTTTTCCTATCTCTCCTTTCCCTGCTTTCTTTTCTCCTCTTCCTTTCTTCCCTTTCCTTTCTCTCCTTCTTTTTCCTCACTATCCGTTCCCTTATTTTCTGTCTCTAATTTCTCTCCTTTCCTTTCTTTCCTTTCCTTTATTTGCTTTCCTTTCCGTGATGAGCACTTTCTCCACGCATTTTTTTTTGGCGAAGCGTTTTTATTTATGGCATTTTTTCTCTCCGAAATGTTTCAAAGAATTTTGCGAGAGAAAAAAAAGGAATTTTTTTGCCAATTGGCAAAAATATTTTGACAAATTTAATTTATTTTGCGAAATTAAATTTAAAACTCATTTATTTGTTTGTTTATTTACAAGAAGAATATTAGGGGGAATTATTCAAAAATACCCCCACATTTCTGTTTGTTTGTGTGCTAAAATAACAAATAATAATAATATTTAATAATATAATATGTAATATCCGCAATAACATTTAATAAATTAATGAAAATATATTCACATTTTCGAAATGAATATGTGCACAAAATTAAGTGCCAATTCAAGCAAAAATTTTTTTTCAAAACAAAACAAAAAACCAACCCGCGCTTTTGCTCCGCCGCCAAATTACGCGCACAAATTTTCAATTTTTCTATTATTATAATCGAAAAAAATTTTTTTTGCCATTTTTTTCGGAATGAAATTGAGGAATTTTTAATTTATTGTCAGAAAAAAATAGTTCGGCGTTTTATTTAGTTTTTTTCTACGCAAAATGTTTTGGTGGTGTTTGTGGTGAGTAGTGAGATGGTGAGATGATGATTGCGTTGCGGTGAGAGAAGAGAAAATTTCTAATTTTTGGACATTCATCTTGAACATATTCCAATCCTACCGCCCCCCCCCCCCACGACCACCACTAACCCTTGATTGCCCTCTTCTCCAATTTAACCCCCCTCCTTCCATTTGCTCCACAAAACCACCTCTCCCCCTAC
>SAUE01000244.1:139491-151648 GCA_009724625.1 Deladenus siricidicola
TGTGTGTGTGTGTGTGTGTGTGTGTGTGTGTGTGTGTGTGTGTGTGTGTGTGTGTGTGTGTGTGTGTGTGAAAGAGCGAAAGGGAATACCGGTATCCGCGCTTGTACCGTAAGCGGAAATATTGCGTTTACATTAACTTTTGTGGATGATTTGCGTTAAGGGGGCGGGCCTGAAGGGGCGACGACCGCGTACGACGACCGCGTGGCACTAAAAATTAGCGAATCTAGTACTGTAGCAAACTTTAGATATACATATATGTACGTACATATGTACGTACGTAAGAGAGTGCTACGAAAATAAATTTTAATTTTCAAAATTGTAATTTTTGCTCAAAAATTTTCTGAAATTTTTTTTTCAAATTTTTAATGGCACACCAAAATTGTTTGAAAAATTTTGGCAGCACCCCTGGTTTGTAGTTTTTTTTTACCTGAAAATTGGAAAATATTCTTAACCCTGTTCAAAATGAACAAAACAAGTTCATTAATACACGAATGCATAGCCTACGGTAACGCAAAAAATCTTGAAGAAAAAGTCAAGAATGGTAGTTTTGAACAAAGTTACGGTACTTTGAAAATTTTCAAAAAACAGACAAAAAACCTCAATATTTTTCAGGCGCGTCCGCATAGTCGCGCGGCTCAATGATCTTTTGGCCGGCGACGGCGCCGAGCTTGAAGCGCGGCGCGGCGCCGACGCCGACGTCACCGTCGTCGCCATTGTCGTCGTCGCCGTGCGAGGAGATCGACGAGTTCTCGTGTGATTTCTCGACGCACGGCGGCAAAATCTCGTCGAAGCCGACGGTCGAGAACGAGCGCGAAAAGTATTTGCGGCGCTCCTCCGCGGAAATTCCGCCGTCGCCAACGCTGTCCGCGTGCGCTAGGGTAGTGGCGCCGTTGCCGTCGTCCGCCGCCGCCCACGGCTCGGTGTAGACTTGCGTCTTGCGGCGCACGGCCAACGCCGGATTCGCCGTGCCGTCCGCCGTCGTCGCCGTGCTAGCTCGACTCGACGCGCAAATCGTCCCTTTCACGGTATACCTAAAACAGATATAAAAATTAAAAAAAATTTTTGTAATTAATATCTTTTGCACGCGCTGGCGCAAATAAACAAAAAATCGAGCGTCACAACGTTGCCAGGAAATTGTGTCATAACGCAGCTAGAGAACGCAGCTAAAAAGTTCAAAATAGAAAACTTTAGATTTTTAGCTGCGTTCTCAGCTGTGCTGTGACGCGTGAATTTTTAAATGTGCTATGGCGCGTTTATAGCTGAGTTGAGTTGCGGCGCGTTTTCAGTTGTATTGGGGCGCGTTCTCAACTGTGTTATCAGCTGTGCTTCTCAGCTGTGCTGTGGCGCGGTCTCATTTTGGTGTGTTTTTTTTTTGTGTTTTGGTGCGTTTTTAGCTGTGTTGGGGCGCGTTTTTAGCCGCGTTATGGCGCGCTCACAGCTGTGTTGGAGCGCGTTTCAGTTGTGTTATGGCGCGCAATTTTATAATAAAAGAAAATTGTGGTTTAGTGTGGGTAAATTTGCAAATTTGCAAGACAACATTACCACCACTATATGTATTGTTGTAGCAAATATGTATATGTATAACAATGAAAAAAACTTTTACAGTACCCCAACGTGTCGTCGTCGTCGCGGCGATTGCGCCTGCGGTCCGAGTTCACGCACAATATCGCTAGGCACAGCGCGCAGAACGCCACCGAAATGCCCACGGAGAGCGCGACGCTCGTCGGAAAGTTGACGTGCGAGACGATGTACGGTATGACGAAACTGCGACGGCCGCGCGCCACCACCGTCACGCTACCGTTGGCCGACGTGGCGTAGTCGGCGAAGATGCACGTGTACCGACCGTCCATGCCCAATTTCAC
Source organism: Deladenus siricidicola (assembly GCA_009724625.1). Lineage (NCBI taxonomy): Eukaryota > Metazoa > Nematoda > Chromadorea > Rhabditida > Sphaerulariidae > Deladenus > Deladenus siricidicola. The sequence goes on from SAUE01000244.1 coordinate 141,354, forward strand.
CGCGAAAATTGTGATTTCACGCTGCAAATTTGCGAATAAAATAAATGCAAATTTGCAAATTTTTCATAATTCTTTTTTTTCAATAATTTTCACATACAAAATTAAAATGTCAATGATATGTTCTTTTGATATACTTCTGCTGCAATGAGAATATCAATCTGTTACAATGCTAATATCATGTTTGATCTGCTACGATGATATCTATTAGCTGCAATGATATCAATCTGTTCCAATGATGTCGATGTCTACAGATCAAATTAATTTTGACATATTTTCTATTGAAAAGTTCAAAAATTTGTTGAGTGATAATTGTGCACTGATTTATCATCTAATTATCAGATTGGGAAAGGAAAAGATCATTCCAAAAAATTGTGGAATTTCTTTAAAAAAATTGTAAAATCAAAGTTTTGATGGGAAGCAAATTGTTCAAACTATTTCGCTACCGTAATTTTCTTTCCAATGTCATATTGTAATGGCTGGGTAGAAAGTGAGAGACATTGTAATATATGGATAAAGAATAATTCGATAGAGAGCGAGAGAAAATGCTATCTATCATTTATCGCATATCAAAAATGGGCGGTGTGAGCTGGAATCGAACCAGCGTCTTCCATCATCGGCTAACAGACGTTGCCCCCCTACACCATTACACCATGCTGAGTCATGGCGAAGAAATGATCGTTACTTATACATACATACATATGTATGCTCATTCAATGGCACATATAAATAATATATAAACCTGCGAGAGTAAGATATCGCCCAGATCTCGGTTGTTGTTATTCGCTATTGCTGCTGATACGGTTACTGTTGCTGCTGCTTCTGTTTCATTTGGCTGTTGTTGTTTTGCTGTGTCGTTTGTGTGTGGCTTTGGCGTAGCGGCGGCGCTCACGTCGCCGTCGTTGGCGTCGTCGTCCAGCAAAATTTGCTCCCCGTTCGGTAAAATCCACGCGTAGACCGCGCTCGAGCCGTCGACGCACTTGAACGCCACCGTAGAGCCCTCTTCCGGCACAACGTATATGGTCGGCCTTCTCTCCACAACAACCGCGCCCTCGCCCTCATCAGCGCCGCCATTGCCATCATTTTTATCATTGTTATCATCTTTATGATTATCGTTATTATTTTCGTGTTGTTGTTGTTGTTTGTTTTGTTGTGGATGTTTGTTGTTGTTTGTTTGGTTCTCTTCAGACTTGCCGCCAGTGTTGTTTAGCGTGGGCACTGTTTGCGCACTTGTTGTTGTTGTTGATGATGTTGACGTTGTTGTTGTCGGTGTTGACGTTGACGTCGATTTTATTGTTGTTGTTGTTGTTGGTGCTGCCGCTGTTGTTGTTGTTTTCACTGGTATTCTCAAATTTATAGTTGACACATCCCTTTCGTTGTTGTTATTGTTATTGTTATTGTTGTTGTTGTTGTTGTTGTTGTTGTTTTGCCTGAGATTCGAGATGATAATCGGCGCCACACGATCTGCCGAAGATCGCATTGACGGCAAAGGCAAGCTTTCTGCACCACTTTTGTCTGGCAAAAAGGGCGCTGCGCTCATTTCACACACCAGCAACAGCAAACATTTGAATATTCGCAGTTGACTGTCCAACATTTTCTCTGTGTGGAATAAAAGCGCTAAAAAATTGTAATTGTAAAAGAAATTTATAATAAATTCTCGTTCAAATACATATGTATCAGGTCTGGGCGTAATTACGGATTACGAATTACGAAAAAGTGGTCGTAATTACGGTTTTTTGGTGCAGGTATTTTCGACTTTTTCTGAAATTACAAAATCCTTCAGAAATTCATGAAAATTTCCAGAATTTCACGAAAAAAATTTTTCTCTAGAGGGGCCTTTTTTCTTCAAAAAAGTCATTTTGTGCATTTTCAGAAGAACATTGAAAATTAGAGGTAACCTTATCTCTTAACGCAGCGAAAATGTTCGTGGCAGGTTGATTAGTGGAAATTTCCAAATTCAAAAAAAGATTTCGTGACAACTTAAACATCAGATTCCGCCCCGACATTTTGCAATCAGCATGCACTTGCGCAAACTACGGTTTTAAATTTTTGCATTTTTGAGTAAAAAAGCGCTCTTACAGAAAAACTTTTAAATCTCACTTCAATAATTTTGTTAAAGAGAAGACCGCAATGAAGATAATCGAAGAGTTGGTTGTTATTGAACTGTGTTTGTGTGTTGTGTATGCATATGTGTGTGATGGATATCGACAAACAATTATCGATTAATTCGGGTCAAAAAAATATTTGTCTAATAATTCTTCGCAAATCTTTTGCTATTTATAATTTTGACGACAAACTTCAGTCAATTAATAAAAGATTTACGAAGAAATTAGTAAACATTTTATAAAAAATAAAGAAAAAAATTCCAAAAAAATAAAAAAATTTTTTTTTTCGTACGACGTAAAATTCCTTCAAAAAGTTATTCAAAAAATGAAAAACTGTCGAAATTTTTTTTGAAAAAAAATTTTTTGCTGAGAATTAGAAAAAATAAATTATTTTGCCAGTCTTGACTCTTGAGTGATCATTACATACATACATATCATACATACATACATGTATCTATGTGTATATATGTATGTGTATCGCTGTTCATCTCGACTTATCGTTACGAACATCGTCTTCATTAGATCATCTTCGCTAGATCGCTGGCTGCTGTCGATGATGTTGATTGATATGTATGTACATATGTATGTATTGTATGTATATCAGCAATGTAATTCCGTACTGTGGGAATGAATCACATTTTCTTTCATATTGTAAATGATAAACAGAAAAAATCATTGACACACATTGATGAGATACATACATATTACATAATACTTTCATGCATACATACATAAGAATTGAAATAAGATTTTCAAAAGTTATTGGCTCGAGATTTATGTATCGATGAAGATTGTGTTTATTTTATATATCGAAGAAGATTGTGGAGGAGCACAAGAAACATAAACATACACAAACAAAAAACAAAAAATTGTTGTTTTACTTCTAGTAATTACTTCGTAGTAATTTAGGGAAAGTAATTGGTTCGTAAATGTTTACGGTCGGTGAATCAATTAACACAGGTAAAATAAACAGCAAATCTCAAAAAAAATTATGTCTTGGGCGCACCGACAACTCGTCTTCGGACAACTCATCTCCGTACAACTCGTCAAAAAATTATTTTTCGACAACTCGCCCGCGGACAACTCATCTCCAGAGAAACCAGATCCCCGAACAACTCATTCCCATAATAATATCAGTGAAAATTTTTATGCGTTTTAATCATTTTTTAAGTTCGTAAATTTTAAAACGCGATTCTTTAACACTTTTATTACAATCAAAAAATTTTGAATTAACAAGTAATGCATATGAAATAGACAAGTAATGTACATACATATGTATGTAAAACGCATTTCAATGCGAAAGATTTGAATGAAATTTGTTGTTTTTGTGTCAAAAAATCTGTTTTTTTCATTTGTGCAATTTATATTCTTTAATTTGATACTTTTTTTAATTCAAATTTTGTTAGTTATATTTACGTAATTTAACATTAGTAATATATTATGTACATACACTTTTTATAAATAAATACTTTAGTTCTGATTGTAAAAAGTGTTAAAGAATCGCGTTTTAAAATTTACGAACTTAAAAAATGATTAAAACGCATAAAAATTCTCACTGATAACATTTTGGGGACGAGTTGTCGGGTCACCTATGTTTTGTCCTCCTACAAAAGCTTTTGTGTGTGTTGTGGCTGTGATCGAGATGAGTTGTCTGAAGAAGATTGTGACTGTAGCAGCCAACAACAAACACAACAAAAAGTGACCATTTATGGCCGTGGACAACAACAACAAAAACAAACAGAACAACATCTAAATGAACATTGTTAGAGAAAACAAGATTATCGAAAACAACAACAAACAACAACTATTATACATAGAAGGGGAAGTAAAAAGCTCAAATACTACGAAAATCCTCGGCGCCACCATGTGAAAACTATCAACAACAACAACAACAACGAATGAAGGCAATGATATGTATAGGCAATGATATCAATCTCTCACCTATATCACTCACTCACACGACCTACCACCCACCCACTCATTTCGTCTTCGCATTCTTCTTCTTCACGCACACAGCGCGGCGATTTATTTTTGGCGTAAAAAAATTCAACAATAATTCGATAAATGAATAATGAATGAATGAATGAAGACATACATACATACCGAGCTGGCTGAAACCGATAGGGCGCAAAAACCCGTTATTTCTGTCTGTCTGTCTGAATTTTTTTTTGTTGATTTTTTGAAAGGAATTTATTCTCGATATTTTCCTTCAATAATCGAACATTAACTATCTCATTTTGAATCTTTGGTAAAAAATAATCTTTTTTCACCGTCATAGCTACATACAATTGCAATTAAAACTTGTCGTGACCAAAAGTTTTTCTACAAAAATTAAAGATTTTGTGAGAACGAACACGAGGCGAAGGAGGGGGGGGGGGAGGGGGGGGGCAAAAATGTCGGAGACCACTCGCCCATAGCACCACCACCTCACTCATTTCGTATGCCTCAGAGATACGCAAATTGCAGTCCGTCGCTTTAAATCCGGAGATGTGTTGCAAAAATGGTATGTAGAAAAAAGTACGTTGCAAAAGCATTTTTTACAGTTTAAAAATGGGTTTTAAACGCAAACCAAAAAAAGTTACGTCAACAAGTGAAATTACAATTACAATTGTTTTGTTCCGGTTTTTTTTCGCAATCTTTTTTTCTACGATAAACAAATTATTGTTTTTGTAATTTGTTTCACTTTCAAAGGTGGAATCAATTACCTCTCGCCATGAACACATATTTATACATATACATATGTTTATACATATATGTATACCCATATGTATTATGTACGTAACATTTTGCGCCGCCCATTTGTGGAGGAATTTTCCTCCTCGTCGAAGCGTTTCGTGAAACACTTTATGTTTTTGTGTTCGTTCTTTAATTAAAAACATAATACCACGAAAAATATCGGCGTCAAACTGCTCGAGTTATTTTTGGCAAAAAAATACATACATATATGTATATGTATTTGTATGTATATGTATATACAAAAAATTGCGAATAACACAAAAAAATTGCGAAAAGTAAAGAAATAAATTACAAATTGTGGAAGAAAAAAGTTCCTTATTTTTGCGAATTTTTTCGTCTCGAGTTTTTTGGCGGTTTAAAAATTGGTCCAAAAAATGGTTAATTATTTTATTTTGCCCAAAAAATCATAAAAAATAAATCATTACATAGACATTTCCATTATAAGATTAAAAATGAAAATTATCTAAAAATAGAAACGGAAGTTATTTTATTATTGCTTTTTTGAATATGGAGAAAACGGTGATCAAATTGCTGTGGAAGAGACTCAAATTTCTGTGTGGGCTCGACTGAAACTGCTCAACCAAAATCAGCAGTCCCTCAACCAAAATCAGCAACAGGTTTCTAGTGCGCAGCAGCAATAGACAGCCGCAACAGCAGCTGTTGTACAGCCGCGCACCATCAGCGGAACAAACATTTGTAGCTGCTCTGTTTGGCTATTGTCGAAAAACCGCTGCGAATGTTTGACACTTTTCGCTTCTCGTCTATCGAATCTTTGTTGTTAACATATACTTTTTTTAACTTTTATCATTCATAAAAAACAGATTTTTGATTTTTTGTAAGTGTGTAATTGTTTGAATTGTTTGAGTCTAAACATTTTACAATTCTAATTTTAAATATCAAATTTTACAAAACAATGAAAAAGTAGAATTGTACTCTGTGTAGTTTGAAACTTTGAATTGAATCCTGTGGTTTTGAGGCCTTTGGTTTGTCGAGTTTGGTTTCCGGTTGTTTTTGTTATATTGTCAGCGTTATAATGTATGCATGTAAATATAAAAAATGAAATAAAGCTTACAAACTGTTGTTGTCAGATGTTGTTGTAAATAAATTTTATTAACCTTAACTTCCACACATTCGAATATACAAGTATAATATGTGTATGAATTACAAAAAAAAAATGAGAACAAAAGTGAATGAGCGTCACGTGAGTGTGTTACGTTACGTGAGATTTGCAACAAATCTCACAAAAAAATGCGTTTCCATGTAGAAAAAAATCTATGTATAAAAAAACGCAAAGATACAAAAATAAGTAATGACTAAATAGCAAATGACTAAAAAATGCGTCTTCCCAAAATGATATTATATCATTATGTGTAACAATGCGCACGAAAGAAGTAAGCTGTGTATTGAGATAAGTTAAGTCATGTTGAGATAAGTTATGTATTGATACGTATAAGTTACGTGAAGATTAATTAACAATAATTATGTATTGATGATACATACATATAAGTTATGTATGTATTGAGATAAGTTATGTGCTGATATAAGTTAGGTGCCAAAAAATGCAAGTAAAAACGTGAAAATTTACAAAAATCACAAATTTTACGTAAAACAACAAAAAAAGTAAAATTAAATTAGTAAATATATTTAGAAAAATTTGAATTTTAAATTGAGAAGTAAATTGGTTTTCTACAAAGTTTGTAGAAATTACAATCCTCAATCCTCAAATTTACATTTTAAGGAATTGAGAACCCATTCATTCACATGTGGAGCACAGCCAGTTAGAACGATTTTCAAAGGTAACAAACAAGTGGGTAAAAGCAAAGGATGACTTTTTTGTGTTTTATAATATTGCAGATCGTCCGGTTTCGAAAGCTGGGTAAGAGGTGAGGAGTGTGTACACTTGTGTGTATTTATTGTATGGATTTAAAATGTATCCATCTATATTTCTGCGCCTAAATTGTGTATGTCTGTGTGTGTGCGTCGTGTGCGGCGGTCGGCGGTGTTGTCAGTGATATGTTTGCACCTGTGTGACGATGATCGACGCCGTGGGCTGGCTGGTGTTGCGGCCCTTCCGCTTCACTAAACCACGCGTGATCCGATTGCGGATCATGCTGTTCATGCTGAGGTAGATGAGCGACGGACTGCCTGAAAAGCACGTCAATCAATTAGTCTAAGAAAATTTGAATAGTTGTCTCATAGCTGTAACCTTAATTATATATACGGTACTCAAAACAATTTCTTAATTACAATTACAATAGTAATTTAGAACTTAGCCCTAGTGCCAGTTTTGTGATTATTGTTGTTGTGCTCTAATACTGTCATTATTCGTCATTGTTATTACAGTATTACTAGTTAGTAGGCGTAAGTTAATGTACTGTAAGTTAATATATGCTATTATTATCTATTCTATTATGGTACGGTATAATTACAATACATAAACACCACTTACCCCCATACATAACGTAGGCGATCATCACCAAAAAGCCGAACTGCTGTAGCGAGTCACTGTAAATGAAGCCCAACGAGGTGAACAGCACAAAGCAGCAGGTGATCATCACTTGCATGGACGCCTGTAACAATATCATTGTTATCATATGTATGTATTAGTTATGTATGGGGCAGGGCGCAAAAAACATTTGCCCCCAAAATAAACAAAAAAATTTTGAAAAAAAATTCAAAAAATTTGAGACTTTTGCGCCGCCCCAGATTCGCCCGCGGTTAATGTTTGGCGAAGTAAAAAAATTTCATCATTTTCAAAATGAAATTTTTTCATGTAAAATTTTTTCACGTGATATAATTTCATTCATATCGCCAAACCTGCTCACAGCTTTGATCGGAGCACACAACTCGAAGGGGCACAAATGTCGTGGTGCAAACCGCGTGGGGCGTAAAAGTACGGTAACACGGTTGTGACCTCACACCCCCCCCGCCCTACCCAAAACTATAAGTCTTAGTGTAAAAAAGAAAAATTTTTTGTAATTTTTTACTCATTCCCCCTCCCCCCCAAAAAAAAGGAATTTTTGGCTAAGAAAAAAGAATTTTGTACATTTTTCTAAAAGAAAGGCTCAAAAATCTTTTTCTTTTGCTTACGAAAGCAAGCAAGGCCTGCTGACCGGCTTTTGCGTAATTTTTAATAGGTTGTTTTATTCAAATTTAGCGCCAAAAAGTAGTGTTTAATTTTTTTTAGGTTTACAAATTGTTGCTTTGAAGAAAATGAGTTTTTGAGCAAATTATCAAAACATTGAAAAAAAAGCAAGAAACATATGCTATTTTTGGTTCCAAAAACCAATTATATGCTTTTGCAAACATTTGTTTTCGAAAAGAAAAAGTTTTCCGTCTTCTGAGAAAGAAAAGGAAAGAGTTTTTATTTTTTTGTGAGAAAGGAAAGAGTGCTTCTTTCTCAAAAAAAAAAGAAGAATGAGACAGAGAGAAAGCACGTGACTCACCTTGGTCTCGTTGCGAATGCGTCGGACCTCGCCGGCGGAGTTCTTCTTGTGCGAGTTGGCGGGCGCGTGCATAAAAACCTTCTGCATGAGGTTGATGAGGAAGATCGCGTAGACCATCGTGATTGACACGACGATGAACCAATTGTAGGAGATGTGCACAATGTTGTGGTACTGAAATGCCAATTACACATATGTATCTACACATACATAGAGCTTTGACTTGAATTTGCGTGAAAAAGTGAATCCAAACAAATCCAAATTTATCTCCAAATTTATCTCAGGCTCAAGTGCATTCCTGATAAGTGGGTTTCGCAAAAAGTTGGGAAATTTAGTTTTTGATTTGTAGAGAAACTAAATTTTTGAAAAATCTTTAAAAATCTTTGAAATCCGTGCAAAACCAAAGTCGGCATTCGACTTGAGTCTGATCATTTGTGGATTCAAGTCAAAAAAATTTTAATTTCATATGAAAGAACTCGTGAGAATGCTTTCAAAAATACCCTCCACTTTGTCTCCCAAAAAGTTGTTGACAGAAATATGAGCCTTTAAAAATTAAAAATGCTGGCTATTACTTATAGCCACTGAACCAAATAAATCTTTTGCTAGATATATACACACGAAAGACTCTTACGTATGCCTGATCGGGCAGGTAGAACATGTGCGGGTTGAGGTAGGTGGTGGCGGAGATCGAGCTGAACAACACCGGCGGCACCAAAAACACGAAAACAACGCCGCCGAGCGTCGGAATCGCCATCCACGTGGTCAGCTTCCGCCGGCCCTTGAACATTTTGTCGTTCCACTCCGGCCGAATGATCACCACGCAACGGTTCAGCGCCAGAATGATGATCATCGTGTTGCCGGCGAACCAGCCATCTGCAAGCGCGGCTCATTTGACAAAGAATCTTTATTGGTCAAAGAAAGAAAAAAAGTGGTAAAAAACGAAAACAAAATGTATGAAGAAGAAAAAAAGAAAAATAGAGAAACGCAGACAGAGAATGTAATAGATACATATATGTAAAGCGAAAGGGTGAGAAAAAGATGGGGATAGAGGGGATGAGAGATAATGTGAGAGAGGCAGAAAAAAAGGGAGACATACAAATAGACAAAGAGAAAGAGTGAGAGTAAGTGATAGAGAGTGAGTGAGAGAAATGGAGAAAGAGAAGATGAGAGATAGTGTGAGAGAGGCAGAGAAAGAAGGAGACAAACAAATAGACAAAGACAAAGAGGAATGGTGAGAGTGCGTGACAATGAGTGAGAGTGAGAGAGTGTATGAGAAGAGTAAAAAGAAAAATTTTAATTCCTCAATTTGATTGTTTCGAAAGCATTCGAATGGGAGGAATAAAGCGATAAAAATGTAAAATATGTACATATTATAAGAGTTCAACGAGCCTACACATTCCGATGCTGCAGTTGACGTAGTTGAGCAGTGGATTGGAGCAGTAGACGGTGCCCGTGATCGACATATAGCCCATGACGAACGCGGTGATCACGAACTCACTGCAGTCCACCACGCCCAGATAGCACATGAACGGATAGCAGTTGGGGAGTTGGCGCTGTTCGTGGATGAGCTTGTAGATTGCCCACGTGCACGGAATGTAGAGAATCTGCAAATCGAAATTGGCACATTGAAATTTTTTAAATTGGCACTTGTGGAGCGATCATTAAAGTGTAAAAAATTAACAAAAAATTGTTTTTTCCCTTTTTAAAATACTATAATACTTCCGCTCCCCCCCTTACCCTTGGCTACGTCCCTGATGCAGTGCTACAAGAGTTTCCATTTTCTTACACTAACTCTTCCATTTTACTCATTCTCTCTATCCACTGTTTCGGATATTTTGTATTTTTTATATTTTGATATATTTATGTATTTGATTTTTCATAGATATGCCAGAAGCGTAGTGGTTAGATCGACGTGATCAAGCAATGGCCTATAGCCCAACTTATGTTGAGTCAGGCTTTTATATTCACATCGGTTCACAGTGCTACCCTACGTAACAAACACACATACATACAT
>SAUE01000244.1:166491-179417 GCA_009724625.1 Deladenus siricidicola
GTGTGTGTGTGTGTGTGTGTGTGTGTGTGTGTGTGTGTGTGTGTGTGTATGTGTGTGTGTGTGTATGATGTGTGTAGGGGTATTATATGTATGTATGCACGTCGAATGTACATACATACACATGTGTTTGTATGGATGTGGCTAATATACATGTATATGCATTACGTGTACACAAAGCGCGTAATAACAACAACAAGCCCAGTGTTTTACGCCACACAACAAAAAAATAATAATAAAAATTAATAATTGAGAAACTTTAAAACGCAATTAATGAAATATATATATTTAAAAATGTGTTGGTTGGTGGAGTAAATATTTTAAGGATTCGAGAGCTAGATAAATAAATAAATACATTTGCAGAAAAATACAATTTTTTGTATTGTAAATATTTATAATTTTTGTTTGTACGCGCACGTTGACGTTATATTGCATTACTTACTACACGCTTTCGCCAATAAAGTCAACAAATTGTGAGGAAAAAAAAAGTTTTTTGCTAAAAATGAGAATTAAATAAAAAAACATTTCAATAATTTGCAAACAAAAAAGTTGGAGAGAGCTATGCAGAGAAATTTTTTTAATTTTTTCCATGAAATTTTCGAAATGTTTTGGAATTTAGTAGTGCCAAAATAATTTTCCACAATAATTTTTTTAATAAACAAAAATTTTTAATTTTTTAGTACCATAAGTCAAAANGGGAGGGCTCCCCCCCCCCCCCACCCCATCCCACCACCCTCCATACGCCCCGGTCCCCAAACTTGTAAACAGAAAGAACATAAGCGCGTTTGAAAAGCTGAAATTAGCTCCCGACAGATGGAAAAGTTCTGCGCCCACTACATACGGCCATTTACCGAAAAAAATGAAAAAAATCATTTCTGGTAAATGCTAAAATTATAATAAAATTAAATCAAAAGCGCGTTGGATTCAAAAAGCGTACAAATTATCTAGAAAAATTGGAAATTGCATCCGCGAACTAAATTAAAGATAAACCAAATAAAACAGAAAATGTGAAGCTTTGGATTTGGACGGCTAATTAAGCAAATCAAGCCAGATAAATACTTTCAAAAAAAGTTAAACGCTCATTTTCTAAAAGTACAGATTCCATCCACCATACGGAGAAGGAATATTTATTGAAGGAAAAATAACAAACTTCTATCATTTCATTTTAAAAAATTTAATTTAAAAAATTAAAATAATGAGAGCGATAACAAGAAAAAGAGAGGATGGCCCAATCTAGCATAAAATTATAAATGATACGGGGACGTGAAAATTTTATAAGCTTTATATTATAATTATTTTTTATCCCACTTCTCAAAAGTCATACAGTAATTAGCGAAAATTAACAATTAAATTTAATGTCAATCTAAATTAAAGACTAGACAACTTAATAGACTAGACAATCTCATAAACATTTACACAGAAAAAAATTTCAAAATGTGAAATATCGCAAAAACGCCAACTACAAAAATAATTACATTTATCCTATAATTTATGCGAAACATTTTCATATAAAAGAGATTAGTCCGAAGTGAAGAGTAACGGAATTAACCTCCGATTAAGCATAAATCCTAATGCCAGGAATTATACGCAATAATTTCCAAAGTTCTTGAATTTAACGGGAAGGATTAGCATTACATGAAATAGCGGATTTGGCCAGACTGTATAATAAACTTAAGCGTGGTCTCATTTTACGTAGAAAAATGAAGAGGCAGCTAGCAAGCAACCCCCTTGATTCGGCTTTTAATCCGCTAAGGAAATGACCATCGCGAAAAGAAATAATAAACTAAACTGATTATTTAATAGCACTTAAACAAATTAAATATTCTCACAAAGTGCTATTGGGATTCGATTAGGTGTATACATATTCTTGCGCCGTATTATACATACAACCTTTTTTACAATTATATATATATACATCCGTTATTACCAGCAGAATTTGTCGAGGTATGATTTACGTAACATAACACATTATAGGCTTAAAAGTGATGCAACAAGGCATGCTGGAGGAAAACAGCAAAAAAATCGGAACCACCAAATTCTACTACGTATATATATATATATATATATATATATATATATATATATATATATATATATATATATATATATATATATATANTATATAAACAAAAAGCATGTAAAATATAATATATAGGAAAATTGTAATATTGGCAATTTTGTTTGGCATTAACTTATTCTCTTCCGCCCATCCACAAGATGCAAAATGTCTGCATTTTAAAGCATATATGTATATGCCATTTTCCGTCCGTCTGTTATTTCGTCCGCCACCATACAAAAAAAGCAAAATGCCAAGAAACACGCGCTAATATGCGCTTTTCTACGTAACAACTCACACATAAACACACACTCACACACATACATACACACACATATTCTTACGCTATTAAGAATTTTAACGTTTTTCTGTTCTTTGCTCAGTATTTCTCGCAATTCGTTAGGGCAGGAATTCTTACAGCAGTTGAATGTTTAAGCTTCTTTGTATTATCATCAGCGTGTGTACTTCTTTTTTTCTCGCAAACCCTGCGCTACGTCATATTACTCATTCGCCATTTTTCAAATGCCAAAACTTGAAATGTTATGGAGGACATCCATTCACCAAACAAGTCTGTAGTAAATGCCACAACGCTTTACATAATTTTATAGATAAATGTGGAAAACATTCATTTAATATTCAAAATAAGTTATATTTCCTCAGCCTTTTCCTTTCGTTTCTGCTGCGTCTTTTGTTTACAAATGAAATATGAGAAACTCAAATGAATTCAGACTGAGCGGCCAAATTTTTAACGTGTTATAATAATGCTTGAAGACCATATAATTCTGATACTTTAGAAAAATTGAAAAAGTAGCGTGCAGCTTATTTGTCCGAACATCGACTAAATAAACTATAATTACAAGTACAAAAACACGTCATTAAAACACAACATTTTAAAACGAACATGCACAAACATTTTAAAAAATGAAACACAACATTTAATGTTATGTGCTTTCGTCGAGTTATCGTTCGTTATCTTTGCCTTTCGGCAATGAAAATTGGCATGTAGACAACTTAGAACGAATAAATATTATTTGTCAAATTAGGTGGTAGACTTATTATTATTTGACTAAAACACTCGCAACACAAATATTAAAAAAGACTTTATGTCGTTTTGTACCAAATTAACAAAAAAATTGTCCAGGGCCAAAAAAAGAAGAAATTCCATCATTTGCTAGAAGATGTATACTTTTAAGATAGCGCTAAGAAATAACAAAAAACGAAATTTTTTTAGCTGCCGGCCGCAGCTAAAAAAAGATTTTATGTGTTTGTTTTCAACTGCGCCTGAAATGCAATCTCAGCAAACAGTGAGCCAAAAACAGTGTCAATCCTTTCGATGCCCTTATAAAAAAGAAATATATATATACATAATATTAGAATTATAAATTAAATGTTTTTTGGCGGAACAAGCCAAAACCACAGAAATTCGTGTTAAAAGAAATAATGAATACTTCAGTTTTGCTCACTTTTATGAAAGAATTTACCTTTCATGACATTTCACAGCTGATTACAAGCGTTACGAAACTTTTCGGCTAGACCAATTCTTTACATAATTTATGAATAAACAATTTTTAATTTTATAAAAAAAATGCAAAAAGTGTGTAAATGAAATATTTTATAAAAATATTTCAATAGTTTTACTAATTGTTATATTAAAATATACTTTATATTAAAAATATACTGTAATGTATCAAGGATTTCGGAATCCGAAAAGGAGGGGGGGGGGCGGTACGGTACGTTTTGTCGCTGGGTTTGGGTGGTGAGGGCTTAAGCCTAAAGCTCAAAGCTCCGCATAGCCTTGGCAAATGGCCGAAGTCATAGCCTTGGTGAATAGCCTACTGGTTTGGGTGGTGATGGCCTAAGCCTAAGGCCTTTTTGAATTTAAAAAATTGTGCAGTCAAACCGTTTACAAATAGAAAATTTGGGGAATAGAATGCGCTGGGATAAATTTAGAATAAATTTAGAAAATTAGAATAAATTTAGAATAGGCGACAAAACGTCCCGGCGACAAAACGGCGGCAACAAAACGGCAGCGTGGTAAGACACGCAAATTTAATTTAAAAATTACTTTAAAAAATCCCCAAAAAATTCTGAATTGGGGGCATGCCTCACTGCTAACCCCCCGCCTCCTAAATACGCCACTGCACGCTGATTAATATTTGTAAAATACATATTATCACAAAAAGAAATAACAACTATTTATAAACGGCGATGAGAACAGAAGTCTAAAAATGGGAGTTAAAACAAAGATGTTCACAAAACAATTTCATATTGTTTTTTATAATAAATTATGCCAAAAAAATTCTAATGTTTAAGTTTCTAACCTAAATTGTGGAAGATTGGCAAGACGAGCAAAGAATTAATGAAACTGAAAAGGCACACAACTACTAATCATACGTTAGCAAAGAGACATCATCCCCACCCACACTATGCCGCATCGACCAAAAATTAAGGTGGACCATGCATCGAGAGTGAAAAATAAGTCGGCGCAAGCCACCACGCGAGATCAAAAAAAATTGTAGTAAAATTAAAAAAGCATTGCCTAATGGGTTAGTTTTGATCCATTACGTATGTTCACACTACGCATCCCGATTTTTTAAGTCTTTTTTAAGTCAATTTTTCCACTGCATTATTTACAAAATAAAAAATTTCGCGCTCGTTTCGCTCGCGCTCCCCCAAAAATATTTACCCTAAATTTTTTTTATTTTTCAAATGCTCAGAAAACACGTTCTTTAATGATCAAAAAAGATTTTTTTATTTTCTACAAATGTTCGAACTTTTTTATGAAAGTTATACATATAACCAAAAGAAAAAGGTGGGCCTGTCCCAACAACCTAACTTAGCTTTGTTCCCCAACGCCTGGGAGCCGAGAAATGAACGTTTGAAAATTTCACCCACAGCGCATCGGCCAAAATGACCAGCCCCCTTGCCGACGTATGCTACCAATCCATTATATGAAATCCAAGTGGAAGAAATCCTACTGTCAAAAAAAATCAAGAAAGAAAAAGGAAAGTTCTGTATATTTATAGAAAAGTCAAACAAAAATATTCACAATAAAAGCACAAAAAATAAAAAAACATCACCAAAATACGCCTATCAAAAACAATTAATATGTATAATATATATCTAGCCAACCCGCTTAGACGTCGCGGAACAACTCTTTCGCGCTGGGAAATTCGGTCTGCGGCATCGCACTCGACTTCTTCATCAGCGTACTACGATTCACACCGTAATAGTATCGACGAACGACGTTGGTGTAGAGTAAATACAGAAGAATTACGATCGCCAGCAGATAAAACATCGACCATCCCGTAGAGGAATCTTGGATGCGGTCTTGTAATTTTCTACAAAAAAATTCAAATACTTATGAAAAAGAAATTAAACAGTATGTAAAAGAATCGCTTGAAGCGCGAAGATAAAAAAAATAGCTGAAAAGCATCACAAAAATTGTGGAAAAATTGGGGAAAAAGTTAATGAAAAGAATACCTCAACGACACGTCCGACGATCCACTAGCGGCTAGCAACGGGAAATGGCGCATTTGGTAGATCATAGCGCCCAGCGCCCACTGCACCTCCTCGCCATTGATTTTGAAAGTGCTCTGGAAATGGTGGCGCTTCTCGTCCACGAAAAATCCGTTGTGAAGTACGGCGTGAATCCACGCGGACTTGAAGCATTGCGTTTGTAGGCGCTCGTCGTCCGCATGCGGATAGCGTTCCGCCATCGCTTCTTTCTATAGATTCTTATATCGTTAGTAAACTTAGAATCAAGACCAACAATGAAGATATAAATATTCCCGTAAAAAAATTCTTAAAATTATTCTCATAATATGTTACCATATTCTTTATATATATCATATTATCATAACATAATAATATGTATAGTCAAAAACTTTAAAAAATTCAACCCACTCCGGTCCCAATCCAATAAACATCGTAAAAAATTAGCTAAACAATAATTAAAAAACAATTAACAAAACTCACCCGAATACTCGACCAACTCTGCCCACAAAAAGACCTCGCCTTCGCCTCGAATTCGTCGTGATTGTAGACGCCGCCCAGCGAAAGTACGTCCTCCACGGAAAACCAGTATTCGCTGAAGCCGTACAATTCCACTTCC
Organism: Deladenus siricidicola; assembly: GCA_009724625.1. Taxonomy (NCBI): domain Eukaryota; kingdom Metazoa; phylum Nematoda; class Chromadorea; order Rhabditida; family Sphaerulariidae; genus Deladenus; species Deladenus siricidicola. The sequence goes on from SAUE01000244.1 coordinate 172,659, forward strand.
GAGAGCGAAATGCCCGGCGCGATGACACCGCCGAAAAAACACTTTTGAGAGGCCGGACAACTGGGCACGTGAGGTGCGTGAAAAAGTAGATCCGCCAAATCGCTGACGCAATCATCCCAAATTCCAGTGCCCTGCAATTCACGTTTTTAAGCACAGCTTTTCCAAAAAAAATTTTAGAGCTCGACATTCAAGCCAGATTTATTTTTTGCTCGAGAAGATGAATCCAAAAATTGTACCAACCTTCCTAACAAATTGACTGCCGTCCTCTTTGGTCACCAATTTCAGAAAGTCTTTCGGCAAACATCCATCGCGCATATACTGTATGGCCGGTTTGCTCGACGTGTTTTCGTCGACGGAAGTCTCGTAAAGACCGCGCAACTTCTCCAACAACAATTCCTCGTACTTTTTGGCGCCTTCGTTGGCGCCGAAGCCGAGGAATGTGGTGACGAATAGCTTGTAGAGAAAGCGTGAATCGTTCTCCCGACATCCCAAATTGATCGCCTGGACGTTCTCGTTGGTGAAGTCGTTGTTGGACGGCAATTCGAAGGCAATTTGCGCCGAGGCTCCACCCATGTCAATCATTCCTAAAAATTATTACCAGAATTACCATAAATTTGACTATCCATCTAAATAAAATCGACCTTTCCAAGAATGCAAATTGTCAAAGTATGATTAATTAAAAATTATTTTTTTAATATTCGAGTAAAAAACATTTCGAGATAAATAGGCTTAAGGAAAAATAATGGAGACCTGCAGTGAGTGGTCTACCCGAGGAAGACTCGCTTGGCGGCGAGGCATTCGTCCCCGAGTTTGTTGCCGGCGGTGACGTGACGAAGCTCGGCGCCGAGTTAAAGCGGCCGAGCATGTAGTTAACGGCTATCCAGCTGTATGTGCCCTCCCACTTTCCGCTGATCACCTGAATGTGCGACGGAACGATTTGAAAGTTCGTCATAGCCGGCAGATTTTTGTGCAGCGCCGTCATCACCGCATCTTGTTGGCTGAAATATGTCAAAAATAGTTGGAGATTGTCAATTTCTTATCAGAAATGGTTGGGATAATCCAGTTTTAATTTATACTCAAAATCAAATAATAAAAAAATTTTAATCATGAAAAGACTTCGTCCAACCCCTAAATTCGCAATAATAATAAAAAATCTTGGTAAAACGGTGAAAAATCCTTTTCATAAATAAAATATTTTTTTAAAAATAAACCTCGTAGGTAATAGTCGCATTCCGGCGGTCGCGAAAATGAAAACCGGTGTTGATGAATGCTTGCTCACCTCCACAAACTTGGCAGCATAGTCCAATAAAGGTTTTATATATTCTAAATTAAACAAGTCCAAACATCACAAAAAAAATAAACATAAAAATATTTCAAAAAAATAACGTTAAAACATGTGGCAAATATCTGAACAATTTTTTTAACTTTGAATATTGCCCCCATCCATTTGCAAATATAACGAATGTTTAAGTCCCCCCTCCCCTCAGTTTCGAAATCCAAGATACGCCACTAGAACTGATCAAATAAATAATAATAAAAATATTTTTAAAAAATCCTCTCATACCTGCGGCCATTTCCGGCTTGTCGCCGAAGGTGCTAAGGCCCGGCGACACCTTCTTGACCACCGGCTGATTCAGGTAATCGTTGACGGGCTTGATGTCGATCAGCGCGTCCACGGAACTCGACCGCCAACTGTACAAAAAGAGCCGAGAGCCCGTCGAACCCGCGTCGATAATTACGCCGTAGCTGAGATCGCCGAATCTACCCGTAGCTGAATTTTTTAATAAAATTTTTTGAATTTGTTAACAAAAATGTTTTGAAAAAACGTGCACTTGAAATAAAAAAATTTTTCAATTTACTAGTACCTCTTTAGTTTCTCCCCCCCCCCCACCAATTTAATGACTAAATAAAATAAATAAATAAGCTGTAAAACTTGGATTACTTATAGTAATGCTTTGAAAAAATAGAAAAGTTAAAATTTAGGTCAGGGGGAAATGAAGAAGTCTTTCCGAAAATTGTATAATTGTTGAAGTTAAACGACCAACCTTTACCCAAGCCCGACGACGACGAATTCGCCAACATATTATTCAAAAATAAAATAACCACAATGATTAGGGCGATGGTCAGCGCGCAAGCACTCTTATTCACGCCAAATCGACCCATAACTTTGCATTGCCTGACGGTGGCCTCCGATAGGCCAGGCAATAGCGTCTAAATTCAATTCGCAATTGTAGGTTTGAATCCATTCAAAGAGAGAGCCCATCCAATAAGTCATTAAATAATTAATTAATGAACACATTTAAACCATAAAAACATCAATTTTTGATGTGTAAATTATAGAAATAATAAATTTAATAAATACAAAAATGACAAAAACCAGAAAATATAATTGTAAAGATAAAATTCTTCAATTTACAACTAAATTAAAACTTAAAAAAAGGCTAAAATTGTGGTTATACCTCCTCATCCAGGGAATCCATTGAGAAACTATTACAATGAATAAATATTAATAGGAAATTCACTTTACAAAAATTGAACAAAATCCAAACGAGAATTGACCCGGCGTTGTCTCTCTAACAACACCACCAAAATTACTCCCAGATTTTTCACTTTTGCAGACAATTCATTTGGGGGAATGGGGGCGTTCTCTCTGCTCTTTTATAAGCTCACGTGAAGTTCAACGTGAAAATATGCTAATTTTTACGAAGAAAATTTTCGGAAGAAAATATTTTTTTGAGTGCTGGCAAGCCAACTGGAAAACAAAACGCCAAAATATGAAAAACCTTTGAAAGGATCATTTTTTGCTCAAGTAACACATTTATGTGAAAAAACCGACCAATTCCTCGCCCACCAAAATCGAAAATCATCCGCGTAACCCCGAAAAAGTTCTCCACGTTACCCAGCCGAAATTTTTTTACGTCATGGATAAACTGCCCTTTAAATCCTGGGGTAGGGTAAATTTTTTGTGATTTCCTACGTAATTTCATATGCCGACAGATTCGATACTACCGGCGAAAATTCCAAAAAAGTGCCCGAATCGGATGTGAACGTGTCAAAAACCACAGAGACCAAGGTAAATAGTTTTCGCCACTTCACACCCGATTCTTTTGGAATTTCCGCCGATTTTTTTCGGGAATATAGAATTCGTGGTCAGAGCACCAAACCATATAGGAAAACGTTAAAAAACCTAAAATGGGGGGGGGGGTAGCTTAGAGAGATACATGAGAAAAAATTATTCGTTTCACACACAAAAAAAGTCACAAGTTCGAGCCGAATTTTTTTATTTAAATATCCGCTTATAAAATTATAACTTAAGAGTATCAATTTAATTCAATATAAAACACAATATGAAATTTAAATAATGACACAAATTATACAAATTCATCAAAGTCAATTTTCTATTTGTGGTCCATCGTAGTGGCGCAATTCATCTGAATGTCTCGCTCGAGTGCCCGCTCGTCCATGCGCTGCTGCGAAGCGCTGTGCGTCAAGAATGTCGGATTGGTGAAGCTATTGGAGATCTGGATGGGCTGCGCCGACTGCTCGCCGCTCCTCAAAAGCCCGGCCGTCGAGGAGGACGGCGAGAAATTCGCGCTAGGACTCCTCGACAGAATCGGTGCGCTGGCGTTGTCTTTGGCTCGAATGAATGCGACTCCGTTACGACTGTTGCGGATTCGGTCAATTCGTGGCGATACGTTGATGTTGGAGAAGCTCTCAAATTTGTGCCTAATTGAAAAACATGAATTCTTCAAACATATTAGCGAATTTAGGGAGGCGTGGGGTATACGCACTCCTAAGAGAATTTTTTAAATAAATCAAAGGTAAAAATTTTAATCTAGTTTCCATCAACTCGTCAATTAAATTATTTGTTACCGCCCAATTCCGAAAATCTTAGTAAATACGCCACTGAACATAATCCTCAAAACCCCTAAATTATAATAAAATTTACCAAAATGTCATTATTTAAATTTCGTATCATAACAAACGAGTCAGAAAATTACAAAGAAAAATCTGCCTTGGTGTGAGAGTTTAACTTATATCCCAGTTAAATTTATATCCCAAACCTCATATTTGGATACATTCTCAGCACAGAAACGGCCACCGCGATCGCAATCACCACGATCACAAACAGAACGAATAGAGTCAACAACCAGGAAGAGCTCTCCTCCACCTCATCCGACCACTTTATCTCGCAGTAGAGCCCATTGAACCCAGGCGGACAGCTAAAATGTTTTAATAACCAAAAATAAACACATCGACAAAATCAAATTTGAAAAAATTACATAAAAATCGCAAAAAAACAAATTAGCTTAATAACTTACTTGCAGACGGGAGTCGAGTCGTCACTGTGCTCCTTCTCGAGACACGTCCCTCCGTTGTGGCATGCCGTCTTCTCGGCGCACATCGTCTCCATATGAGGCGCGCTGGTTCGAACAGGCTAAAATTTTTACCGTAAAAATGGCTTGAAACCTCTAATAAGGAATATAATCCGCAATGTACTCAAAAAATGGTAACTAGAGAGACCAATAAAAGAAACCGTCCTTGTAGTTCGTTTTCCTACTAAAAAACTCACTCCCTCCGTATCCACGTCGAAGACGCAAACGCCGTTGGTGGAGTACTTGTGATTACCCACAACGCAACGCTCCTCGTGCTCACAAGTTTTACCGTCTACGGACAAAAACGTGTCGGGACCGCAGTAGCATTGAGGACCTAAGATGAATAATCTAGGTTTAAAATTAAAAATGTCGCCCAAAGGCTCATTATTACGAGACTTGCCTACTCGCCTATGGCTCAGGCTAGACCTAAGGCTTAAAACTGTTAAATCGAAAGTTTTAAAGAAAAATTTTTTTAATACTTTCAGATTCGAAATCAGCGCACTTTCAAGACTAATTTCGACCAATAAAAATCATATGGTCATATTTTAAAATCATCTTATTTTTTAATTCTAATTTACCTGTAGGTAAATTTCGACAGCTAGCGCCACAGCCGAAACCATCACAATTTCCGCAGAGTGGGCTTTCGTCGTCTCCGTGCTTGCAGTCGGAAGCGCCATTACACACAAGATCCAACGAAATGCATTTACCTATAAAAAGTCATGAAAAATGAAACCCAAACTGTCGCACATCTATGTGTAGTTTTGCGCGAAACCATCATTACAAACTCATTACCATTTGAACACTTGAATTCACCGACTCCACAAAAAAGATGTTCCATTTCCAAATACTCCTCAAGTGTTGGAATATCGTCCACACAAGTTTCCTAAAAAAATTAAAACAAAATAATAGGCTAAATAGGCGAATGTGGGAATAAAACGTCAAACATCCAAATATTGCCAAATTCTCACAAGCCTTTTGTCATGTTTTTTTTGCATTTTCTTTTATAATTCATCTCGTCTTGTGATGTTTGTACCCTATCCCCCCTTCCAAACCATAGGATATTTTTAAATTTTTCCGGTTTGCCTAGTAGATATTTTGAATATTTGCGATTTTCTTCGTTTTTTATTGACCACATAAATAGAACTCATCCTTTTTCCTCTACTGAATTTTCGAATTTATCCAAATTAAAATTTTTACATTTACCCAATCAGCTTTGCTGAAATATCGACTTCTACAACAAAAAAAACTTTCTGAAAGACGAACCTCGTCAAAGCCGTTCGGACACTGATGGATACCATCGCAAAAGTTTCCTTTAGCAACGCACTTGTCGGTCAAATCACCGCACGGTAATTCGCCCGCCTCGCAATGATGGATAGCTGGCACGGGATTCGACGTACACAATGAAACAATACAAATGAAAATACATAAGCGTTTCAGCAGCATTGCGCGCCAACTACGACGTGCCTAAATGTGCCAATATATCAAAACATGTTGGCAAAAAACTTGATAGCACCACATCCCGCCACGACAATTAAAAATCCATTCTTCTGATTGTCTGCTCTCGGAATTTGATTGTCTCGTTGAATTTGCCAATTTCTCTTTAACAACCTACTAGCTAATTCCGTCCTCGTTTTTTCACCATTTCCGATTTTAAAGAGACGTGAGCAGATTTACCCCAGTCGTAACCAAATTCAAACCAATTTAAACGATTTCAAATCAAAAATTTTCAAGTCAATCTGTTGGAACCCCTGGAAAATCAGAAAATTGTCGGTCCCGCCTGCTAGCAAAGACAAAAACAAAATTTCCCCAAAATTTTGACAGACCAACCAACAAATTTTGGAATGGTATATTAATCAGATTTCGAATGCAAGTAACAGCACAAGGCGGGGGCAAAACTAAGTATAAAGGAGAACCTGAGATATTTTGTCATACCACCGAGTGTTTCAGGAATTCGCACAAAAAAGCGAGATTAAAAGAAGATCGTGCGAGGATGAAACATTTTCGATTGTTTTTATAAATTCTGCATTTTATTTTTTCGAGAAATTTTGTAATTTTGATCAAAATCAGGAATTCCGAGAGCCTCTCGGAATTATAAAATTTATACGAAATTCCGGGGGTCAGTCTAGTTATTTTTTATTTATTTTTTTATTTCGATAATTTGACCTACTCCGCCTAACGAGGACGTGCTGAAATGATTATTTAGAGATTTCCTAGACCGTTTGGAGCCTACGAATACGTATTTATTGCGTTTTACACGGTTTTGAGTGATTTTGAAGCGATTTGCAATGAAAAAATTTTCTCGAAAAGATCGAAAATTGTACCTTGGTCCCCCCTGTGGTTTTTTATGGATTTCTGAACTTCGGAGGTCCGAAAACCAACTTTT